>JAODUK010003414.1:0-11446 GCA_027564635.1 Typhlichthys eigenmanni
ACATCCAGTGTATTTCATTCTGATCAACATGCCATAAGCAATTGATAATGTAAGAAACAGCAGACAATTGTACATAAGCATTTGCATGAATGTGCAAAAGCATCTGCAGTTTGTTCCAAAACGATGAGAAATGTCCATTATGATGCATACAAGTAACTTGATGATGTGGAGATTGAACACGTAGTTTTGAGAATGTCAATTCTCATCTGAGAAATGTACCAAAGTGAATGAGAAATACTGTAATATTTAAGTGTTTTATGCATCTTTCAGAAAATATCATCCATTAATCTATAATAACAATACTTGTTGTTTTTAAAAGATGCAATTATTTTCTATCAAACCTTTCAAACGTGTGTTTCTATCTCCTTGCTATAGCTTAAATGGGCTGCTACTGGAAAAACAATCCAGTGGCTCCACTTGCGAGTTTGTTCAATGGGCTGCCTGTGGGTGGTTGAGTCAAGCAGTTGACTAATACTTAGTAGCCCGAAAGGGAAAAGCAGAAATACAGCAGTTAGGACTGTGCCTATGGAAGCACATTGCAGCAGTCTCTTTGACACCTTGCCACCAGCCTTAGGTGATAACTTACTATTTCACTAGGACAAACAGTTAACCTGCAGCACTCTGTAAAGAACGCTGTAATGGACACGCACCACTATTTACGTCAGCCAGACCGACCATTGTCGACACCTGTGGGTCCATTCCAGTGGACACAGGAGCCGGAACCAAATTGTAATTGGACAAAAGCTCTTTCTTTGACCTGTGTGCTGCTCTACATTAATGTTTTTAAGGACTAAGAAGCTATTTAAACAGTAGCACCTCTGCAATGGAGGAAGCAAGAACAAGCTTGTGCTCATAGGAGCTGATCACAAAAACATGGTCACCTTTATTGACAGTCTCTTCAAGGAAATAACTGCCAAAATGTCCACATAAGGGATACAATATCTAATACGTAGCTGTAGGAACTAGCCTGACAGAGCCATTAAAGGGAAGAGCAACATCTTCAAATCAACCTTGAAAATAGCTCTAATTTGATCACAACCGAAGGCTAAAAGCCTGGCTTTGGCGTTCTGTATGAAACACACACGCACACAGAGCTATACTTTAGATACAAAGAGCCCAGGCATGACGTGAAAGGACTTATTAAATGTCTCCATCCAGGTCTCACATATACACGTCAATATGGAGAACTTCTTCACTCGCTCATCAAAACATCGTTGAAATTAATGTTTGAGCCTTGACATCAAGTCAAGTCAAGTTTATTGATATAGCCCTTAATCACATTACAGTCTCAAAGGGCCGCACAGCCTGTATTTCACATGGAAACAAACAACACCCCCTTAACCTGCTCCTCCCCCTGGGAAAGGAACAAATTCCATTAAAAAACCCTTAGGGGAAAAAAAAGAAACCTTGGGAAGGGACCACAGAGGGAGGAATCCACCCCTCCAGGACGGTTAAGATGTAATAGGTGATCTGCTGGTGGGCTCTGCTGGTAGGATCTTTAAGGAGATCGGAAACCCCGTAATGGCCCTTTAATTATGTTAATTTGTTATCAGTTTAATTACATTTAAAACATTGAAAATATAATTATATTCGAATTATCTGAAATATAGAAATATGATATTAATAAAATATAAAATGCAGTTAACAGAACAAATATCATATAGAGTAAGCAGTCAGAATAATCTTAAAGGATAGTTTACTTTATTTTTCAAACCAGACTTTATTAAAATGCTGTTTTCTATCAGTTTATAATGGCTTGTGTGAAGCACCATTATAAATGATGGGAATATTGCTACTGTCAAAATAATGTTGCCTATTTTCGATAAGGAGAATTATGTTGTTTTTTTTTTATCTTTGAAGGCTTCTGTTGCCCATTGAACAGTGTTATAATCCTCAGTAGAGTGGTTAGCCTATGTTGTGCTACAATATACAATAGGCAGTGGGCGGAAATGTTTAATGGTTTGGTTGAAGCAAAGTGATCCTATTATTTCACGGATACACCCCCAAATGCTCTGTCTCTTCAGTTTTATGATCTTGTAGCTGGAAAAACAGCCCGTACATAATAAACCCATATACAGTAGGCTGTTAATTCAGTCAAGTGCTGTTCAATATCATACATGTGTGACTCTGGAACTGGGAACATTCAACTGTCATTTTGAATGATGAAGAATTATAACAATAAGCTAATGCATCACTGGTCCTTCCCGCACTGGGACTCTAACCCAGAACTCCGGTGTCGGGAAGGCAGGTAGGCGGGCGAGCCGACAAGGAGCCTAAACCCCCACAGGGCCCTATAGCGTCTGTTGCTGGAGCGTCTCCCGAGGTGTTGGAGAGAGCGAGGTTTTCTTCCAGCGCAGCTGTACCGGCCGCTAGGCTACTCATTGTGCTACTGAAACGTCAGCGCAGCATTGGACCGAATTCACAAATCCAGCAATCTTGCCATCTGTGTCAGCTCAATCTACAGTAGATTGTCATCTTTCGTTTTTGTTGTTAAGACATATTGTAGGCATATATAGGCATAGGATGGCATTTGGCAAGTTTCTTTGCAAATATTCAAGTCATTCATATTTATTTGTATTTAAACTGTAGAAGATAAATTAGCCAGACACACCAAGTCACCAAAAAGCGTTTCCATAACTGCTGTGTCTAGCGGTGTATGCTATTGGCGCAACTGTGAGCATTAGTCATCGCCCCCGTTCTTATACTGAGATGAAAATTAATTTTATCCTCGCCACCGGCAAACCTGCGCGCTCTGTGGCGTGTAGACGGAGAGATAAACGTGAACACAGTGCGGCTGCAAACTTTGCCCAATCGCCCAGGAGCCGGAACTTGAATTGCGGCTGCAGTCTCTCCTGCATAGACCCATCAGATTTTCAGACTGGAAGTGAAGTTTATTGGGCTGTGGGCGGATGCGTGCTTGGTGACTTTGCATGGGCTCAGGGAAGGCTGACAACAATACACACTGTGCGAGCCGTCTCAGCCGCAATTGTACTTTATTATTTTTATTTATTTATTTTGTCGACACAGTCGGTATTATTTTTACAGTGGGTGTTCTGTGTCGAGCGTTCTCTCTCCGCGCGGCACCTGTACCGGGGAGAAGATTTGGATTAACCCAATGAACTGGAATAAATAACAGACGCTCTTTTCATATCGCGTCCGTCGTGCGCTCCCAACTCCCGCGTCCCCTTTTGTATTTGCTTTAAAAAAATAAAAAGAAAGGAAAAAGCTCCAGTGAGTTTGTATCGGACAATGGGCGCCCCTGGATACTTCGTCGCCTTGTGGAAGTGTGCTGTGCTTCTCTGTTTGAGGATTTTGCTCTTTGTACCCACAGGCTTGCCAGTCCGCAGTCAGGGCGATGCTCATTCGGACAACAAAGTGATGGACAACATGACCGTACGGCAGGGCGAGACGGTCTTCCTCAGGTGAGTCGCTGCTAAATTCCTCTATAGTCCTTATAGTGTCCGTTTATTGTCTCTTTATTGTATCCCGCGTCATATGAATACCCAGCGTGGGGACCGTCTGCTGCCGCTGCCTGTGTTTTTATCATGGCAGTGTCATTGAAGGGGATTTAAAGGGCTTACGCGGGGATGTGTGTGTGTGTGTGTGTGTGGGTAGGGGGTGGTGGTGGGGGAGTTGGCGAGTATTCGCATGCGACACTTGTCAGCGCACACATGGAGAGTCTTGTCTTTTTTTACAAGATTAAATCATGAAGATGAAAGTCGACTTTTATGTGTCCTGTAAAAACGCCATTGGAGGAGAGCGAAGCAGGTGGAGACGTAAACACGGGAGGGAGGGAGCAACCAGGGTGGGGGTGTGACGCTGTTGGCCTCCGTGCCCAATGTTTACTGGACAGTGGATGAGGATAATGCTCATCGGGAGAGCAGACCACGTGGTTCACGTTTTTCTCTGCCTGAAACAATCTATTGGATTTAGTTGCGCCGCGTATGCGTTTGCAGTGCACAGAAAACGCTCCCCAACAACATGTCGTTCAATACTATGCTTGTATTGTAACATGCAACATATACAATATTGGCATTAAACAACAGTAGTCGTAGGCTATTATGTTGGTGGGCTGGTGCCTTTTTTAATTACTCATGTGGAGTCGATAATGAGTAGATGTTTTTGGGGTAGATTGTGAGAGATTGTGTGTGTGTGTGTGTGTGTGTGTGTGTGTAAATCCTATGATGAGATATACATTAATATTCCCACATTTGAAATGCATATCTTTTTTTATAACAATACTTGGGTTGAATATGGATTTCAAATAAAACTGTCAGGTGGAAGCTTCCTTCTTTTCTGAAATATGATGGGATGAGTTTTTGTTTAGGAACCATTTCATATTTATTATTGGACAAAAGCATTTGGCGGGAGATTTTGGAACTGGCCTCTGTCCTCAGCCAATTTGGCCCATGCTCAGAACACACAGACTAAAATTACTAATATATTTTCCCAGTACAATGCTAATTAGCTACAATGCTGCAGGGTGTTATTTTGTGTTCAGATGGACAATCACACATTTGTATACATTAAAGGAGTCATTTCATGCTCCTTTTCACTTGTTGACACAGTTACTTGACTTCTCAAACCAATGTAATTGACAATCTTAGGTGAAAATACACACAAACACAACTCTTGAAAAACTTCAGTGACTGTTGCGTCTTTTTCAATGAGCAATGTTTAGGTTAAGTAAATCAACAAAACATTATTTACTATATCAAAAATTATATTTATAGATTTGATAATCTGCAAATGTTGAACATTAAACTTTTACTTACATTTGTGTACTGGCGATCAACTTCAGTTCCTTGCCTCGTATATTTGGCTGATACTACGTAGCTGGCCATATCCTCATAGGGGCGTTACCAAACAAACTGTTCAGTAATTACGCAGCATATGCACTTCTCTCTCATTCACCTGTTTCCCCGACCCTCTATTTTTGTCCACTTTGAAAAGCTTAATACTTCTCCTGTGTCACATCGACATTGCTAATTCCAAAAACAACTAGAAAATACTTGGTTTTCATGGAATGCGTCCTTTAACAGGATTGCAGAAATATCATACTTTAGCAACTGATAATATATCCCTAAATCATGGTCAGGACAGGTTAATCACGTGAAAGGTATTTCCTTAGGTTTGCGATAGGAGTGTGTGTTTTGGACTGCATTAGTATGCTATACTTATGTTCCATGCCCCCAATATCAGCTCCCAGCTGCCCTAGACATTGTATTAACCCAGTTTTAGAAACCGCGTGGTGGTCCAAACATGTGACCAGTGGTGGTCCATGTGTGATCAAACAGCTTGCAATTAGCTGATCTCTGGTTGACCATATTGCATGTTTTCTACATATAATAACAATCAGGCTTAGGGATAAAGATAAAGTATCCTTTAGCAAATGCACACTTGCATACACACACACACACACACGCGCACACACAGACAGATGCTGCCCTGTCATTGGCTATCTACAATTAATTATCCATCACCTTGCAGTACTTTAAGTTGAGCCCATTGGGTTTTAGCATGTCTTGTGTCTGCATGTGAGAACGGGGTTCGTGTCCCGGGTGCACTTGTTAAAACACCCCATGTTTTACGCTATGGCCCTTTTGTGCCGTCATTGTTATCGCTGAGCGCATTAGCAGCTCTGCTTAGACCGAGCTAACGAGTGCCACGTTGCTCCTTCCACACGCTCTGCCTCGCCAAACTTCCAATTCGGATGCAAGTGTTCCACTTAAAATTAATGCGAATGAAAGCTGCCATTAGCCCGCTTTTTGTGGTGAATCCCCAAGTGGATTCACCCCCGAAAGCCAGCAACCGCTGTTCCGCAAACCAGAAGAAAAAAAACCCCTTTGTTGTCCCGCCTTCTGTGACATATCGGTTATGAAGCATTACTGTGGAAGTGTGGAAACAGAGAAGTCTACTTTGTATGTCAGCGGAGTTGTCCCCTCCAGTGTTATTTGAGGGGAGTGCAGGCAGTTCTCGGCTGAGAGTCTCTCTTCCCAAGTTGTATTTGTCAGAGCAGCCGCAATGAAAGGTAATGACATGCTTGGCTGCAGACACACTTCACTCTGCAGACAACACACAATCACTACACACACACACACACACACACACACACACACACACACACACACACACACTTGACATGCTGACGTGATAAGATGTATAAAGCGTGTGTGTTTCACTCATCATACACAAGAAAGAAAATAGATGACAATAGGTAAAAAAAACTGTAAAGTGACTCCTGACCCGTTGCCCAGTCGATGACAGGCTGATCTGTGAGAGGCTGGGATGGCTTTGGTCCATGATGGAGACTGTTTTCCTCCACCTCTGGGCAGAGGTGTTCTTGCATGGCTGGTAGCGCCGCCCTGGTGTTGCACTGGGCACACTGCAGCCTAGCATGTAGTAGTGATATTGGCAGTCTTCCCGCCAGGCTTTCCGCTGAGCTGTTGCTTACAGAAGTGTAACCAGCAGCTCAGCCTCACATCAACTAAATGTAAGCCACATTATTTCCCAAAGGCTCTGGTTCATTTAAAGGACCTCCCGAGCCTTCAGAGGCAAATGCAAACGTCTTTGTGTGTGCCATAGTGATGCCAGACCACGCCGTCCCACCTGAACTCTTGTTTGTGCAGCGCGGGGCGTGTTGGTTTTACGAGGGGTTTCTTCTGCCTGTTCGGAGACTGCCGTCATGTTGGAGCTACGGAGGCACTGAAACACCATCAGACACCAAAGGGCTCCGCTGCCAATCCATGTCATCACTTAAAAGCAATTAGTAGAATTCATTGTAGTTCCCCTGCACTTGGGGAAGCGGTCGGGAAGCTGATCATTTGATTTCACAGAGAGATATTCTACCGTGCGTCATTTAGCCTTGATCATTTAGCCTCCCCGCCCACCTGTTTCCCATACGGTCTTTATGTCACTGTACCACATTAGCGATCTTCTATTTGTCAAAATAGAAAAGCTTTGCTGCCACGGTTGCAGCACCAGTTTTTTTTTTCCACCAGTCATCGCACCACTGTAGAGTCCATTATGCTAATGTACGATCCCAAAATTAGTGAAAGTGTCCTTCTCGTTTAATTGAGCATGGCGGGAAGACTGCTTTTATGTCTTCAGTTTCATGTGAAAGAGCGGGAAATGTGCCGTCCTTGACAGGGAAACGGTGAATTGAGGAGCGTAGTGTTTTTCTGGCATCCTTGTCGTTTCTGCACCTTGTCTGCTTGCTCATGTGCATTTCACAACAACTTTACTCTGGTTCATCTAGTTCCAGAAACACGCACACACACACACACACACACACACCACACATTCATGTTATCACAGTCTAATTGTTAGCAAGGTAAAGCACATAAAAAATGAACACGCATAAATCGGGGAGGTGGGGCGGGGGGGGGGGTATGGGAGGAAGAGAGGGATAGAGAGTGGGGGGAAGAGGAAGAGGGGGATATTGGTAAAAGGGAAGAATGGTGAGTTAATTATGTTCCTGGGGAGACATTAGCTACGTTATTTGATCTCGGGTTTTGGCAAAAGCATCAGCAAAAGGCAACTGTGTCATCAAACTTTTAGTAGCAATTCATCTGCCAAGTCAACATGATTATAATTCAGCTTAGTGTTTTCATTTTATTTTTTATCTTCTGTGCGTGAGTCCAGGAAACATTACAGAGCCATGCAATGTACATATACAATAGGCCTTCTGGCCTATTCTAAAAGGCATGAAGGCACCACATTGGTTTACAGTCTTTGTGTTGTTGTGATGACACGATGTCCGACATATACCCGTACAGTTATAAGACTGTCATAATGACGTGGATTAATGTGAGCTGCACAAGGTACAAATGCACACACACACAGTCTCATCTGCAATTGTATATGAATGATTCCAGATGCTTTGCTTTTCTTTGCAAAATCTCAATGGTTTTACAGCATAGACTAAATGTTTAACAGTATGGCTATAATAGCTACAGCTTGCAAAAAGTCTCTGAAAAATGATCTGATCTATAAATGCAGTCCGGGTAGTTCTTCATGGGAAATGTATTCTTTACTTTTGTTGGCTTTAACGCTACAACCACTCTTGCCACATGCATTAAAAGTTGTCCTTTTAAATAATGTACATGCCTTGTTTCCGTCTGACCTATCCTAAATGGCCACAGAGCACATTCTTGCATGGTTAGCAATTGAGTGTTAAATGGTAAATGGGCGGATTTATATAGCACTTTTATCCAAAGCGCTTTACAGTATGTTGCCTGACATGCACCCAGTCACACACACATTCATACACCAATGGTGATTGCTGCCATGCAAGGTGCGACCAACCACCGGGAGCAGTTAGGGGGGTTAGGCATCTTGCTCAAGGATGCTAACAGTTAGGTCAGCACCGGGGTTTAAACCCACGGCTGGAAGCCCACTACCCAGACCACTAGACCATCCTGCCCCCCCTGAGTGTTTGGTTGTAATTATAGCTCTCCACACTAGCACTCTGCACATTCCTGCATTAGCATACCATTAGTGGAGACAATCAAGTGCACAATCAAAACCAATTTTACATTGATAATAACCCTCAATGTGTTTCCAATACAGTAGTGTGATAAGTGTGAAGCATAACAGTACTTATTACTAGTACTTCAATGGGCTACATGCTTTATATTCTGTTCCCGTGACCGCAGGCCATCTATTGCAATCAGTACAGCAGTGATCCCCAAAAGGCGGCCCGTGGGCCAGGTCCAGCCCGCAAGAGCAACATGTTTGCCCCGCAGTGACCCATTGGCAAATGTAAAGCACAATAAAAATAATTTTCATAAAGTCTCTACCGCATTTTGGCCCTTGGGTTGGCATGCTTGTCATATTTTGTCCCTTGGGGAAATGAATTGGGGAACCCTGCAGTACAGTGTTGAGCACACTACGCGGTGGCAAGCAGACAAAGCAAGATGAACACCCAGGAAGCTTTGGAAATTCTACAGAACTTTGATTGTGCCCTAGCCTGGTGTGTTCTCACACTGACAGTGGCCAAACATCTGACCGGTGTAGAGTACAACATACTTGACACAGCATGTAAAAGCAAACTGGCTGTGTGGACAGCTTTCGTTCCTTGGTGGACATGGACATGTTGACACACCTCAAGACTGTTCACTCAGTATCCTGCTCCCATAACATCGACCTTGACATGACTTTTGAGGAATCTTTTGACTTCGTTGACTTTGTATTGCAAACTCGTTGTCATGTCTGATAAAAAATGAAAATAAATGACGAATGTATAAAAGCTGCTGTGTTGGGATTAGAGGTCTTCACGGGTCAAATTTTTGGACCCGATCCAAAATGAACCAAAGCATTTTTTACCCGACTGATTTGCATAAATTAAAAACTCAGAAATTGAGATCAGTTCCGAACAGACCCGATGACCAACAGACCCGTACCCGAAAAGTAGAGTGGAATTATTTTTATAACGGACCCATACCCGTTCGGACTCAAAAGACCTGTTGAATACTGAAAGAATAAATGGAACCTCAAAATTGTGTCACAACAGACGACGCCATATCTTAGCATATTTATTCATTTCAGTCAGACTTGAGTTAATAATTAAGGCTGGACATATTCGATGTTTAAATGAGTAATTCCTATAACAGACCATGGTCAGATCCGCAAGAAAGTGAAAGTACTACAGGGGCACTGGCAATAGAAGTCACCAGCACCACTGAACCTGCTGTTTCGTCAAACCATGACATAGCAATTATGTTTGATTCGATTTCAACATTTTGTAATTGTATTCATTAATTAACGGGTCCAGTTGGTAAATTGCATTTACTTGAGAATCATAGCATTATGTCAGACTCGACCCAGAAACGAGTCAAATGTGTCAAAGTTGGACCAGACCCGGTTGGGTCTTGGGTCGGGTCTCGGAATATTGGGTCTTAAAGGACCCGTGAAGACCTCTAGTTGGGATGCATTACCAACAAGATGGATGGATGGATGGGTAGGTGGGTGGATGGGTGGATGGATTTATGGATTGATGGATGGATGGATGGTGGGATGGATGGATGGATGGGTGGACGGAGGGAGGGATGGATGGATGGGTGGACGGAGGGAAGGATGGATGGGTGGGTGGATGGGTTGAAGGAGGGATGGATGGATGGATGGGTGGACGGAGGGAGGGATGGATGGGTGGGTGGATGGGTTGAAGGAGGGATGGATGGATGGAGGGATGGGTGGAAAGATGGAGGGATGGGTGGATGGAGGGATGGATGGATGGATGGATGGATATAATACATGATAAACGGTGGGGAGAAAAGGGTTCATAATTTGCTAGGCGTTCTGCTACAGAATGTTTTTGCGTGTGTGGTGTTAAAAGTGAGTCTCACTTCTACTGTCCTCGCTATAACCCACCCAGCAGGATAATGGATATTGATCGTCATACATTCCACATACCTAAAGTATTTGTTATTTATTTATTTATTTAGCTGTCGGACATTCTGTATCCTTTACTGAAATGTAGTTTCTACATGTTATTGATCTCCTTGTATCAATTTCAGAGTTCTTTGCAGTTAACCCAGCCTAACTGTGCACAACTAATGCCTTGCTCAAAGGCAACGGCAGCCGTGGCGACAAGTGTGTGTGGGGCTGTGGCATTGGACAATATGTAGTGGTGCTATGCAGTACTTGTATTGATACCTATGGACGTGGTTTAGGTGTTTGTCAGCGAATGCAAGTCTTGAAAACAACATTAGCGGTTCCTAAAGAGGTTTACCTAGTGCTAGAATGGCATCAGTTTTATTAAAGGTTATTAGAATAGCAAAGTCGATGGAAAATATGTTTTTACTCTTCTTCCGACTGGCAAGAGTTGAAATGCCTCCACTGGGTAGCAGGTTCAGCCAATCACCTGCCAAGTATTTTTTGAAAGTATCTGCATTTTTTAAAACAGTTTCAATGGATGGCTCCCCACATGGTTCTCTGTAAACGAACCAGCTGCGTGTCAGATTAGCTGTTGTGGCTCCGTGTGGAATGTACAGCTACATTCTACATTTATCTTTAGCATATAGCTGATCATTAAATAATATAAAACGACCAAGGCAATAAAACGATAGTGATATGCACCATGAGATACCCTTAATTAATTAATTAATCAATAGTAGTATGAAAAGTTTTGAAGAATGTTTGATACTTCCTCTTTCAGTGCATTAAATGAAAACCGACAGGAAAAAACAAACGCAAACAAGTATAAACAGGCAAGCCTAGTTCAGCCGGCCGCAGGCATGAGCCATCCCCATAGGCCAATACTAGTAGTGAAAAGTGAGAAATACTTTGTTCCTGTGGGGGATGTTGCATGTGCTGCAGTACCGCCACCTACTGTCTACATGGTGCATTACCACCACCTACTGTCTACATCAGGGGTGGCCAACCAGTCAGAGACTAAGAGCCACATTTTTACTGTGTTACCGCAAAGAGCCACATCATACACATG
>JAODUK010003415.1:0-11446 GCA_027564635.1 Typhlichthys eigenmanni
GGGGAAACCCAGAGGTTGTGGTGAGCTGTTGAGAGACTGGTCAATGCACCATCAAAAGCATGTGCGCGCTCACACACACACACACACACACACACACACACACACACACACACACACACACAGAGACTTGCATGTGCACATACACACACTCTCATAGGTTTAGGAGGTGCAGAACTGCTGAGGCTTGGACCAACTTATTAGTGTGAGATCGATGTGCGTGAGCTCTCCGCACTGGCAGGCGGGAGCGGGGGGTGGGGGGGCGGGGGGGGGTGTCGTGGGCATGCACGTTACAAATGCGGCAAGATAGCGAGGAATGGAGAGAGCAGAGCTAAAAATAACATCTATTGATCAGACTTTAACCAGAATAGAGAGGAGTGTAAAACGCTGCCGCACCACCTCATACAAAACTCAATCAATCTCTCTCTCTCTCCCTCTCCCCCTCCCCCCCCAATCGGACACAACACCGGCCGCGCCATCAGCGTTGACGTCCTGCGAGGGGAATCTGTATTCGCAGCAACTAGACTATCATCTCCCACCGACCTGCCTATCCAGAGAGACAGTTGCAGATGTTTGCTGGAGGATCAGCTCATCTGATTGGACGCCGCGCACTTAGGACGAGCAGCAGAAGTAGGTGGTGGTGCTGTGGGCACTGAAGGACTGGCAATTTGAGATGCTGCCTACTCATGGTCATATCTATGCTGCCACAGAGGTTGTGAATCACACACTCACACACACACGCACACACACGCACGCGCACACGCACACGCACGCAGAAATAGGACCAGCAACGAGGGCTTTGCTCTGCCACATATACTTAGAAATATAAACACCCACCTGCAGTAAAATAAGGATGAGGGATATTTATGTTACTCTCACACACACACACACACACACACACACACACACACACACAGTGAGGCACTGAGACACACAGTGAGATTATCAGTTCTGTCTACAGGCAGGTGAGAAGACAAGTCTCCAGCATCGCAACACTTTCTATGTTGAATTATGAGAAGCATTAAGCTGACGGTTGCCACAACAGCGGCCCATATCCTTAACAGCCAGGTATGTTGTGTGAGATCCGCCTAATGGATCCTGTCTGCTGTGTACGGCGGCTGTGCAGCTCGGCCAGAGACAGCGCGCGTCTGTCTGGAGGTATGTCCTGCCAATAAATCTGTCTCCCTGAGTGTTTGTCCATTTGTCTGTGTGCCAGTCTGTCTGTCAGTTAAGACAAGCGGGCCAGTACACCCACCCAGTTTTACACTCTGGTCTCTCTTTTCCCCGGGGAACAGGATCGGATGATGGGCGTCGCTGTCAGGTGTCGTGGAGAGGAAGGAGGGGGGGGTGGGGTTGTTCTTCTCACAAAGATGCACAGTAACCAACACACACACACAACACAGGCGCCCATTATTAATAGAGTGGTGAGCAGGAATATGATGCATTACAGAAATACACTCACTTGATGTCGTAGTTTGCAAAAAAGAATATGCTGGTGAGATGTGTTTGCCCTTTTATGAGTCACCTAAAAAACCTCTTGAAGTTTGAGGTATGCTTTGGATGCGGGAGAGGTGATTGTCCACAGAGTTTATAAGTCACAGTTGGGGGAAGGGGGGTTGGGGGCATCTACTCGATTGATGATTTAGTTTGAGACGTTGCAGGAACACTTATAAGCCCCCCCCCCACACACACACACACACACACACACACACACACACACACACGGGTACAGTAGAACCAGTCTCACATTTAAACCCTATAGTAGCCCATAAATATGATATTTCTGTCACATACGTCATTAGAAGCAGCCAGGCAGACGACCTTTAAAGTATTAACGTGCCTGGAGAAACGTTATGGAAAAGATGGAGAGAATTGTTTGAAAAACTGCAGCATGAGAATGAAATGGGGTTTGCATTTAGAGAACAAAAGTCAAACGAGAGAAGAGAAGAGAAGGGAAGAGAAGATAGCAAAAGCACAGGGTGGATCATGTCCAGATCAGCGCTGTTTACAGTCTGGTCACAGTCTCAGGCTGCTACAGTAATGGGAGCAAAGAGGCAGGACTCCAAGTAGGTAGTGTTTGCATGTTGCATTGTTCCTATCTGCTATGCTACTAGTGTGTGTATTGTATGTATGTATGTGTGTGTGTATATATATATATATATATATATATATATATATATATATATATGTGTGTGTATGTATGTATGTATGTATGTATGTATGTATGTATGTATGTATGTATATATATGTATGTAGTGGTTAAGAGTGAGAAGGGACGGTCAAAGCCACACAGTCAAAAGAATATTGTGGAACAACCAACACAGAAAATAATTAATAATACACAAGCACATGAAGCAAGGTCCTACAAAAAGGAATAAATTAAATCCAGAGCGCCACTGGGCCCCTCGAAGAAAAATGGTATCAACAATAAAACCCACAGAGGGTTGGATAGGTGTGATCATGTACAGTATATTACACAATTATATTATTTTACTTGTTAAATAATCTTTTACAGAGGCTGACCACACCTTGCCATTGATAATTCACAAAAACTGCATGCTCAACACAAACATAATTAATGTTTGGTTACAGTAAATTAAGACATGCGCACAAGGGCTGTGCAATTGATCACATTTTATTCGCAAGTTGAATGTCGGCTCCTAACAATCACATAAACAATGTAATCAAGACAGGTTTTTATTGTTTTACTCGTGTAAATGATGCGCACCTTCGGCCAGCTCGGCATGAAAATGAAAACTCAACGGGAAAGGTATTATTAGAAATGTGTTTTCACTGTTGATTTGTTTCACTGTTTCATTGTTCTTTTAAATTCAGTAACTGCAAAATCTTTCCCATTTAACGATTAACAGTGTTGGAATCGTGATTTCAATACTGACCGCGATTAGGATTTATTTCGTAATCGAGTAGCCCTAGTGTGTGCACATGTCTGAGTGAGTGGGGTATTTCAATATTGTGGTTAATGCGAGTAGGCCAAGTAGGTTAATCTGGACTTTTCCTCCCTGCAATAACATAACAGTACACAATCCTTCTATTCAGCACACACACACACACACATAAACCTGCCAACATTGTAGCGCAGCTGAAAGCTGTGTTTGGGACCAGACAAACACACATCTCAATCTAGTTGCTGTGAATGAATACACTGACTTATGGGAGGAAACAACTGAGCTTGGCCATATGCCTGGTCATTACATCCTTCAGCTGGATACGCACAAGCGATGCATACACACCCGATTGAAAGGGTTTTAAAACCCTGACGGATATGTTTGCCCATTTAAAAGTCAGCTGCAAACTTGGTTCCATCATCAACAATCATTTGCTCAATTTTGGCAACGCAACTGCAGAGACGAAAATAAATTGCAGAGACTGCCAGAGAGAGTTGCAGATAGAAAGATCAGCAGGGGCGAAGTTTGGCGGGAGGTGCACAGCAAGCTCGAGGACTCTATAATACTCATCAAGCTCTTTTTTTATATTTAGTCGCAGTGGCAGACTACAAAGACAAAGTCTCTACAACTACGCATATCACTTTCTATATACGGTCACTATCTATATTTGTTATTGTTGCTATTGTTACTACAATTATGCAAAAGTACTGTATATGTGCTAGATAGTGTGTTGTGTTTTTTTACTAGCTAGTAACTCAGTCAAATACACTGGGAAGAACTACACTGTCTTTGCTTACCTGTGTGTGTGCGCGTGTGCGCGTGCGTGCGCCTGTGCGCGTGCGTGTGCGTGCGTGCGTGCGTGCGCGCGTTGAGATGAGGTAGCATACAATCACATGAACAAACACAAATTGATCAAGTTGCTACTGCAGAGGACTGCAAGAGAAAGATGTCGGGGTTAAAAAGCAGTGAGAAACAGAGTCATGCCCCTCTATGCCATGAGGCAGGACTCATTAGCAGCAGTGCAAACTTCATTAGCCAGGGTGTGTGGAATGAGTCACTACGGCACAGCCAAGTCAGCCCAAGAGGAACAGGTGGGATCTGCACTTGTGCCTGTCGTGTTTCTTCACACCCACGCGACAGAAGCAAACGATGAGAATGCTTAATGCAAAGTGCTAATAAAAAAACAAAACATGCGTGTATGCAAAAGGCTCAGTGTGTGTGTGTGTGTGTGTTCGTTCTACCTTGTGTTTAGGGGACAGTCTAATGACCACTGATCATCTGTGTTTGCACTCTGCCATCTTCCCTTCCAATCTGTCATTGCATCTCCATCAACACTGCAACCCTGCCAGGATTCTGGTGAATTATATCGGCAATAGACTGGGGGACCCCTTTAGACGCAGAGGGAATCAGACTGACATTAATTGTAAAGAACTAGTATACCGGGTAGCGCTGCCGCCAATCTGGCTGGGTGCATTCTGTGTGTTGCTATATCCTGCTTATCCACAGCAACAGCCTAAAATACAAAGTAGATTTGTGACAAGAAGCTTCCTTCTTGTCGGGCAGGTCGAAAACCCTACAGACGTGGATAAGAAACTGTATAACGAGGGCAAATGTCCAAAGAGCAGGGGATAAAATAAATATTAGCATGTTTTACCTATAACCTACTGGCCCCAATTAGCTTAATGTCCAGACATACATTGACAAAATGCATCATGCCTGTAGATTGACATTATGAAAGGAATAATATGCAGTGGAATCAATAACAGCACACATTTGCTTTGAGTTAGAATACAGCTCTTACAGAGTTAAAACATAGATCTAAAGAAGGTCACTAAGGCAGACTGTTACAATGTAGTTTTATATATTTACACACAGTTCACCACATTATGTTAAAGTTCATCTTGTGAATATGCAATGCAATTATGTCATGTTACAGGACCTGCCTTACTGTCATACACTGTACAGCGCAGTAGCTGAAATATGGATGCATATTGCCTGGCAACACCATCTTGATTTTGCAAGCTCCACAATTTGTTACACTCTGCATACTGCATCGGAACTGTAAAAATAATAATATTAGAGGCAATGCCAATAGGCCTGCATCAAGTGCTCAATTGGACTAGCCTCGCGAGACCATCCTGATCTCGCGAGCTTCAGTTTGACTTCACCTCGAGAATCACACTGGAGAGCTTTGAAATGGTTCAGGCCGGAGAACCTTCAATCAGCATTGTATGCTACGGGCTTGATTTAGGTGTGATGAAGGGGACTTGAAAATGTGTTTTCACTCTTCTCCCAACTTTTCTACTCCAAGAGTGGCTAACAACAGGCTCTGCTGGTTCGCAGGTTCGTCCAATCACCTGCTAAGTATTTTTTGAAACAGTTTCAATGGACGGTTCCACAGATGGATTTGTCTAAATATATATGGCATGTCGGGTTACAATTTGACCACCTTCAATTAATCCGAGGAAGACCCAAATGGGAAATATTGTGCGAAAACAGGTTCTTAAATGTGATCTGCACAAACTGAACTACCCACCACAAATATTCAAAAAGTTGCCGGTTTAGTTTAGAACTTCCAGTACTGCAAACAAGAGATGCATAACTTGCAAAATCATATGATGGGGGATTTAAAGTTAAAAATAGTACACAGTGTGTTAAAATAGTGGTGGGACTTAGAGGAGGTTCCTTTATGACAAACGTCCACATGGTCCAGTGTGTTCTCTTGCTGTACATCTACCCAAAACAATGACAACATTATTGTGTTTACATGTACACAGTATGCCGGACACAAAGTTCTGGAGGGTATTCCATGAAGAGAATTTAGCGAGTAAGACAATTTTATATTATTTATTTATATATGGTTTCTTTCCAGTATTTTCAATTACACGAAACTCGTTAAAGATGGTCAGAGCCTAGTTACTAGCAACATGATCTGTTTATCTGTTACCTCACCGGCTAAGTGAAGCTTTCTGAGATCTTGTATCAAATCCAGGAACTCCGGAACAAAGTTCGGAGCTATTTCCATAATTGTTTTGAGTGATCAATGGTAAAACTTGAAATGAAAAAAATTAATTATGTTTATC
The DNA here is from genome assembly GCA_027564635.1 of Typhlichthys eigenmanni. Classification (NCBI taxonomy): domain Eukaryota; kingdom Metazoa; phylum Chordata; class Actinopteri; order Percopsiformes; family Amblyopsidae; genus Typhlichthys; species Typhlichthys eigenmanni. The sequence continues at coordinate 5,987 of JAODUK010003415.1, forward strand.
CTGTTTACCAGGTATGCTATCGTCTATAGGGGAACATAAAAAATCTTTGTGTTACATTTGTGAAAAACAAACCATATATTTTGAAATTGTTTTCAAAAAGCCTAAGCCTATGTAGCATGGCAGCTTTGAATGAAGAAAAAAAAAATATATATATATATATATATATATATATATATTAGTTAGAGTTAATTTTAGCAATATAAATAATAATCCTAATCATCTTCACTTTGTCAGTCCAGCAAGGTGTCAACAATGTTATGTAATATTAGCACACACAGTCTCACAGTATATATTTGATACGGTTTCATAACACCATGATTCATATTGTAATGATGGGAGAGGAGACAGGAATCTCTTTGGCTTGTCGCCTTTTAATAGAGCAAAACAAGCATGTTACATAACATGCAAGCACCCCTGCTTTATGCCAACGGTAGCTTGAGTCTATCACATTGCTAACCCTCTCTGTCATGGTTGTGCCTTAAAGGTCTTAGTAGCCAAAACAATGTACCTATGACTAGAACAATACCATTACTGCCAAATAACAGGTAAATGTGTACATTACAACTGAATAAACGTGTGTGTGTGTGTATGTATGCATGTATGTATGTATGTGGTGTCTTAACAATGGTGGTGTAATGGTGTTGTAATGATGGCCTAACAAAATAACTGTAATTTTACAATTCTTACTATACCCCAACATAATGGATTAAAGACAACTAAAAGTGCAAATACAAATCTGGAACTCTGCATCACAGACTGAGCACAGGGAACTGGAATGAGCGCGGGGCTTTGGGGGCTTGCAACATATTGTTCCTTGCCTAATAATTTGTCAAACATCTTACCTTTTCTATATGGAGATAGTGTGACTTGTAAGTTGGCATTTATATAAATGTGCTGATTTATACAAATACATGTGTATCCATTAATACATTTAAACCACCCACCACAGTCTTATTCTAGAGATGCATAAAAAAAAGTATAGTAAATTATTCGAGAACGTTTGCTAAATCCGAACTCAAAACAAAAAACACATCTCCCTTCAATGCCATAGAGCTCCCCTCAGAAGCTCCATCCCACACACTGCAAATGCTACTGTAGATGTTGTTGTGTGCCATCTGCACCATGGTGTATATGTGGTGAGCTGTTGAGATGCTTATCCAGACAATTTGTATTAAACTTGTGTTCCACCCTTCCCCTGCTTGCATCGCAAGTTATTTCAACATGCTGTGGCCTAAATTAATGTCAGAGCCGTATTTTCTATATGTTCTGTAGTAATGCTTCTCCACTACTTATTTGGGGAATCTACTAAACAGCCTTGTTAACACTGTTCATAACACCCAAATTTTCATTTAAACTTAAACTATTAGTCTAAAAATACCAAATCACTCAGAAAACATCAAATTTATCACAATCTGGCTTAACATTGTTGGCGCGTGTACCGGTACAGGTTGCAGGTTTCTCTCTTACCTGCACTCATTGATCGGCTGCTTTGTCTCAGTGGGTCGAGACCACTCTATAGCTTTCCCTCTCCAACAGTCTAATCTCTCCTCATTTAAAAAAAATATAAATCTGTAGGCCGCTTCATTTTAGGAAGATGAACAGTTACCGTAATGGCAAATTGCTAAAACAACTCCACTATTCACAGGCATCGGGACAAGCGCGTGAAAATCTCACTATGGTATATTGATTCTGTATGACTATTGTATGCTGCATTGGCTGGCTGTTGAAAAGCGTTAGCTAATTCTACCTTACCGGTACCATACTTCCATAGCTAGTTTAGCCTAGCAAAACAGCCACCTGCAAACAATATCCCACAAACACAAAAGGAACCCTCTAAGGCCTATATGCCCTCACATGGTTGGAGACAATCAGCTGATTGCACGTGTGGGTGTGGGGCCCTAGGAACAAACCACACACCGGTGAGGTAAACAATAAAGATATGCACCGCCCGTCGGTGTTACGTACCCCACCAAAACAATTAGAGCCGGTTCAAACACATTAAGTCTACCTGCTGATAGCAAACTGAAAATCCACTGATGTGTCAACTTGGAACGCATGCCAGTCACTCAAGTTGACCCCCGGCAGGGACGGTTGTGGGAAGATGTATTTTTCCCCACAGAAAAGACAAATGTCTAGTGCCATCATTTCTTGCTGTCTTAGCTGGGAGACTGGCAACATCACAAGTATGACACAGACCAATCATATGCTGCTGTTCATGATCCTCGATCGGGAGTTCAAGGGTCATCTGGGAGGAAGGTCACATCGGTCAAGTCAATCATTGCTACAGAAGCACTATGAGACTCTAGTGGCATTATGTCCCGAAAAGAGAAACTAACAAACTTGACTCTGCTGTGGTTAGCTGTGGTTAGTGCTACTGGGGAATGATAACTAACATACAGTACTTGCTGAAGTGCGTCTGCCATTTCTTGCTAAACTTTACCTTTTTTTACTCTTTTCACTTGACACTTTCTGACTGTCATGGTACTCCCTCGAGGGAACTTCAAAAAGGCAAGGGTATTGTTGCCATTGCCACAGCTCAATGAACATTTCTTTGGTTTTGTTGTTCCAACTGACAGCAGCATCCCTCTCTCTCTTCGCCATGTTTGCGTTACAATCAATCCTGACATGCTAGATTTTTCGTAGGGGTGTCGTGGGGCACCCCTGATGCCACATCGCTATTCTTCTTTATGTCACACTACCAAGGGTAGCAGATTCTATTTTTCATGATTTAACTTTAAGTTTTTCCATATTCAGTCTCAATATTGAGTGTGTTTCAACACACAGACACACACACACACACACACACAGCTAAAGTAAAACATTTATTTTGTCTACAATCAAATAATCAAGTACTATTACTAATAGTTTACCTTCATTCTTTAGTCATTATGCTTTGCTCTGCCCTAGTGTTCATGTTTGGTTTATAAAAACCAGGCCCATGCATCCATCATATTTATTTTTTCCACAAAGTGAATTTGATCTTTTGTACAGTTAACAAATGTTACGCAAAGCACAACCAAGCTCCTGGCTGCAAGCACACATACAGTACACACAAACAAAACACCGTCCAAAATAAAGGTTGATAAGTGATAAACACACAAAAGGAGGGGCAGGACAAAAGGTTATTGCTACATGAGAGCCAACATCAAAGAAGTAGGCGGCTACATGGAGCTTGATTACCACTATGTGGGGACATGCAGCCAAGTAACAGAGTTACAAATGACCATGAACGATGAACACACACACACGCTTTGGGACGTTAGGGGTTCTTACCACATTCTCAGAGAAACAGTCGCAGGAAATGGGCGTCAAGAGTGGAAAAACAAGGCTGAGTCGAGCCAATCACCATTGCCGTGTGTGTAGGATTGTCCGCAATGTGCATCTGCAGTCAGTAACTATGTTTGATTTGTGTCAAGTGAAAGATTCGAGACAACTCGGCCACAAGTCTCTCTCTCTCTCTCTCTCTCTCTCTCTCTCTCTCTCTCTCTCTCTCTCTCTCTCTCTCATCCCCCCCCAAAAAATATCTCCTCTAAAACTACCTCACCTCCACATAAACCTTGACAGCCTAGTAAGTTTTCAACAGGTGGGCAAGGTGTAGAATGGAACGAAAAAAATCAACAAATGATGACAGCAGGCAAAGAGTTGGATGTCACATGGGGTAATGGCACATGTGTACGTTGTATGTTACCTACAGCCAGTGTTGGGCAGTAACTTGCTAGTATTACAGTAACTAGTAGTGTAACTAATTACTGTTTCCAAAACAGTAATAATATTACAATTACCATTTCAAGTAACCCTGCATTATTGCTTTACAAGAACAAGATGTGTCCCCCTATACTTCCATTTTATGAATACATGGGTCATGGGCCATCACCTACGGATACACCTGTGTGCGACTGCGTGGCAGGTCCAGTCAGGGACAGTTCAAGCTTCAGAGAGAATGCAGCGCGTTGTACAGGAGAAAGCTGTGTAGCAGCATGTTTAGTGATCATCTGCTGGCTAACTTCTCCCTCTTTTCAGGCAATTAACGAACATAGAGAAAATTACTCTTATTTCACTGTAAAATATGTTTCCCTATTCTCCCTGCCACTGCCTTTATTATTAAGATGGTCCTAGCAAACTTAGTAATTATTGTTCCGTTAAAGAGGATTCCATTCTAAAATGAGGTGGCTACACCGTTTTACATACAGGGCGAGGCAGGGTAGTGATTGTGAAAGTAATATAGTCATGTAATGAGTAACATACAGTAACTAAATACTTTTAATACTCTGGCCAGTAATAAGTAAAAATTACTTTTTGAAAGAGTAATAAGTAAATAGTAATGCATTACACTTCCTGAGTAACTTGCCCAACACTAGCTATAGCACAAATGTACATGAGTGGGATGTCACAGGGGTAATGGCACAAGCCATATGTATATAGCACATATGCACATGCATGCATACTGTAGAGTATCTCACACCTCTGGAGATACCACATAACCTCAGAGAAACACTTAAATATAATGCTTGTGAATAAAAGATGCTAGTCAATATGGACATCTAGGAGCATCACCACCTCGAAAGATAACGAGTGAAGTGATAAACCTTTTGTGAATTAAACACTTCTTAGGTTGTGCACACAGATTAATATTCTTTGCAACAAATATTCCATAATTGTTTTATGTATTTTAATGTTTTATGCCTACGTGAGGAGGGGAACAGATAAAGGAGAATGACGTGAGGATAGAAAGAAGAATCGCTCCCGAAACGCATCCTGACAAAGTGAGAGAGAAGAAGGGAAAAAATAAGTGTGGCATGCCTTAGTTTTTAAAATAATAATAAAAAGAAGTATTATTATTATTATTATTATTATTACTATTATTATTGACAAATCCTCACCATTGCATCTGTGGCTGTGCAGAATCACATGGTAGATTAGCATTAGCCAGATTTCATGGCAGTAATGCTCCAAGTGGATTAAAACAAGGGATTCTCAAAAAGGTCCATTCAATACCAGTGCTTTTAACATTGTCCAGTACATTTGGTTTTGTTTGCATTGTCAATACAGAACTGTTGGTAGAAATGCTGTCGAGCAGCCTGCTACATCAACAGCACTTTCCTCACAGCTGTAAATAAATGTCAAGTCATCATAAACTATATTTATACGCACAATGCTTAGGGATTCCTATTCTCTGACAACAAGTGTCTATGTAAAAGATGGCACATGCCGAGTGGGAACATACAACAAGCCTTTCACTCTGAAACTACAGAACAGTAGCCTCTTCAGTGTGCCCTGCCCACAGCAAGGAACCCACACAGCCACCTCATCTGCCAATATCAAACAATGGGTGCATGGTACAATGGCCCACTGGAAAAGAGGGGAAGAGACAGACAGACATGGGAGAAAGAGAGAAAGAGAGAGCGAGAGAGGAGTGGGAAGGAGAGAGAGAAAGAGGGGGGGGGGGGGGGGGGGGGGGGG
>JAODUK010003416.1:0-11445 GCA_027564635.1 Typhlichthys eigenmanni
GTCTGTATAGTATTTGTATGTGGAGTATATTGTTTTATATTCTATAACTGGCTGTATAGTATTTGTATGTGGAGTATATTGTTTTATATTCTATAACTGGCTGTATAGTATTTGTATGTGGAGTATGTTGTTTTATATTCTATATTTCGCTGTATATTATTTGTATGTGGAGTATATTGTTTTGTATTCTATATCTGGCTGTATAGTATTCGTATGTGGAGAATAATATTGTATTATAATCTTCTCCACAGTACCTGGCTCTGCAGTCTTCATACAACCTGGTCAGGCCCATGACATTTTCGTCAGAGTCAGGAGGGCGAATTCAGGCTGGGGTGAGGAGATTCTGCAGGGAAGCCTGAAGCGGGAGTGTATAGAGGAGAAGTGTGACTATGAGGAGGCCAGAGAGGTGTTTGAGGACGATGCTGACACGGTCTGTACAGCTAATCCAAACAATCCTATTCATAGTTTTTGGTGTTTGTATCTAAAATGTGGAGTCATCGAATAGAAGTAAATACACATTCAAATTCAGCCAATATCTACTCATATTTGTCCGTTCTGTTTGAACTGAATGAATAATACCGTGATTCTACACCCTCGCTCTGTATATGGAAACACAAAGAAGGTGGTGCACACCACACCACACTACACAACAATACGATTGACAATACGATCTGACCAATCAGAAGGCCGAAAAAATGCTATGAGCCGCAGTTTTCGGATAAACAAAAGCCATGCAGGAAAACTGTAAACTATGCTAGGGATTTGGATATCAGCAAAATAACTGGACTGCCAAACACATTTGTTATAAGGTAATATAAATACTATACTGTATAATTTTTAAATGTGAAACAGTCTTCTATCGTAACCGGAAGAATGTAGTCTAATAGCTACCGTATAGCCTACTCTTCCCTCTGCCATCCGTCCAAACAAATAAGCGTTTGCGTTAGGATGTGCATGACCCAGCATTAGGCTGCAGTAAACAGTTTAATTATTTTTTTTAATTAAATGGTAGGCTTCTAGATTTATATGAGAAACTGGAAATATCAGGTATAGCAAAATTCAGCTGTTTTCCGATTTCTGATGGGTCAGCTGTCCGCCCATGGGCGTGACTAACTCGCTTCTGGCAAATGGTCAATTGGTCTGATTTTGGTGGGCGGAGCTTCTGATGGAGTACACCATGCCATTGGATGCTTTTGTATGGATCAAGTTCAAATATCAATAGTCTTTCTCTAGCATCACTGACTCCACCTTTAATATTTCGATTTAGTGTTGATTCCAATCTTATGAACTAATATTCTAGGATGAACTGTAATAATCACAGTGGGACACTGAAATTAATTCATAAAAAAAATGAGTACCTATCTCATAAAATTATTAAAACTCTTTACAACGCCTTGACATATTTGCATTACAAATAGTTATGTCCTATAATGGAAATCAATATTAATTTTTTTTTCTTCTATCAGAAAAGGTTTTGGGCGACCTATCAACCGCCTACAACCATTGTCACAATGCAGCCTGCACAGGAGGGTACACCAGGTGAAAGTCATACTGTGTATCTTAATATATTGATATTGTAATATTATAATAAGTCATATTATTTTGTTATTTATTATGACTGGACTGCCGTATACCTTCCTCTCAACCAATCAGAACATGAAAGGTCAGCTGGAACACACGCTATAACAGGTACTTGTGTAATAATGTAAACATTATAAAGACTTGCCATTCTAATTCTTGTTTCAAATATTTTATTGATTATTTTCTAGTGACAATAAAAAAGGGTTTCCAAGTCGTCTTCGCTATATTGACGCTAACTGATAGATCAAACTGTTGCAATAACTCTAATGTACCAAGGACAATACATTACAATAACAAGTCGACGACACAGTTAATATGTCGTAAATAATTATTTTTCATACTGTTCTTTTTTCAATTAAGTTATCCACTGCATTTCAGATCAAAACTAAAAAAGGCTAAACTGGCCTTCTTATTGGACAAACACAGTCATGTGTGTGCATGAGCCAATCAGGTTGAGTGGGAGGGCTGAGTTGCATGTTCAGCACAAACATCGGAGATGCTTTTGCTCTAGTATGACATCTGGTGGCAGAAGACAATCATACATAGTCCCTTTAATTACACTGAAACGGTGGTGCATTGAACTCCCTTTTGCCTGAATTGCAGCTGAGAAGGCCATTCATTCCTTATGTTCTTTTTAAAATCATTTTTGGAGCATGTAGCCTGATAAAACATGCAAAATGCAACGGACGCATTTGGAAAGCACTTTAAGATTATTCCTCTTTACCTACAGGCGGCAAAACGGAATCCATTTGCAGAAGTATATTGGATCCATTGTGCACACTGCTTTTTACACCACAGCGTTTTACACATCGCTGTTGATTGGGTAACAAACACGATAAAAGTACCTCAGCCCGTTGCACACCATTTCACATTGAGGAACCATGTCGTTCAACCCAGAGCCATGTAGAGAGATAGTTGCGTCATCTTTGTTCACTGAAATGGACCATTTTTTTCACAGGAATGGAACCTCAAAATAGTTCCCGGACGTTAGCCTAAATACTAAAAGTACACTATAAATTATATTTTTTCAATGTAAATCGGTGCATTTATTGACTACTAATTACCAGAAAATTAAGTTATATATCTGCAGTGTTGGGCAGTAGCTAAACTGCCCAACAGTTAAACTACATTTAATCTACATTTCTGAGTAGCCAGGCGGTAGCGGCGCTGTTTTCTGAATCAAATAGCTTTTCAGTAGTGCGGTAGCGTCCACAGAAGCTACATTTTCCCAAGCATTTCTGAATCTGCAGCTCAAGCTTAAGTCTGATACATCTGCTAAGAATCAGTACGTGAGTCCATCACATACACGGACCTAGGCTACATGTGAAGCCGACAGAAGCACTTCCGTATGACGGTGATGCCGTAGACGTAGGCCTACCAATCAAACAACAGTGAGAGCAGACAACACATGTTATTGTTTAATAAACAGTTGAACTGAACAGTTTTGCCCTGTTTATTTGTTTGTTTGACTTTTGAATGTTGGTACAATAAAATGTAGAAAGAAAAATTGCTTAAATGTAGTGAACTATCTTTGCCTATTGTGCCATAGGTTTAGCCTCTCCATGAACCATGTGACCGTTGAAAATTCTCTCAAGTAAACAAGTGTTGTTTCCATGGCTCTGGTTCAACCCTAGCCAAAATTCACTTTGTGAATAGAGTGTGGGCAAGCTCCATTAGCAAAATGTTTGCAGTCGTTGCCTCCTACTGGGCGTAGTTACTCTCTTTGCATCTCTTCATCTAGCTCTACCACCATTTTGAAACTCACACAACTTCAACGTCATCGTCATCACACTTACCCACCCCAACTGTCGCTGATTGGTCCGCCATCCAGGGTGGCTGTGCAAACGCTAAAGCGAATCGCAACAAAGGCAGAATTATGTGCACACCGTCTTCAGGGTGGGCGGAGCTGGATGCATAATTGACAAACAAGTGTATATAGTACAAACTAACCTCAAAATGTGAATGAATGTTTAATTGTGAAATGTGTGCATCATTATACACTAGCAGTAGACACGTCATTACCATGATGTACCATTGTAGTGTCAATTCCGATAAGTTGGGTCCAAATAGCACAATAATCACATGACTGAGTCATTGTCTCATGTTGTGTCATTGCTGGAAAATACTAGCGATGATTAACTTGTCCTCATGTGCGAACCCTCTAAAATCAATTAAGTTTACAAAATCTTTGTTTGATATCATTTGCTTCACTGCTGGGAACTAAACCAGGACTTTATGTCAAATCATCAACTTTGGTTGTCAGAATTTAGCATTTGTATAAATAAGTGTAAACACAGGTAGATTACAAAGCAGTAGCTTAATCCAATTATTTGCTCAATTTGTGTTGAGAGTATTGTGCAGAATTTCACCTTTAAACTTGTATTTGGATATTTAGATGATAGATGATGATGATAAATACTCTTAGTCAAAATAAAGGTTTAATGTTTTAAAAGGAGTTATCTCTTTCACTCTCTCTATCTCTCTGCCTCTACCCCAAATATTGCTTAACTATTTTGGGAATTGCCTGGGCTAATTATTAACTTAAGTAAACCCTATCCCAAGGTTTTTAGGAGAATATCACAGTACCACTCAATATGTGTTCTAGGCATTTGGGGTTGCTTATTGTGATTGGGACAGCAGAAATTATCAATGGTTAGACAACCTTAAAATCATATTAAAGTAAGATTATCTAATTATTGGGTTTTTCATTGTCTTTATTTCAGCCCAACAGAGAAGAAGCTGTGACAAACCTATATTAGAACATGGCTATTTTGTTCCTGAGAATGTCAGCTATTCTCATGAAGAAACACTTACTTATGCCTGTGATGATGAATATAAACCAGAAGCAGAGGGCTGGTGGGCCACAAGCAAATGTCTAGATGGAACATGGTCTCCTACACCAACATGTATACGTAAGTAGTACTTTATTATTCCTGTTGTTTGGGAGGACATGTAATACATATACTGTACTCAGCTGACACTTTATTAGGAGAAATGTGTGCCTAATTAAGATTCAGTCATATTTGTGTAGTTTTTGTAATTGCTTACATTTCCTCATTTAGAAAGAATATTACATTGAAACGTCTGTTTTAGACCCAAAGTTGGGAACTTCTAAGGTCTGAGTTTTAAAGAGACTTGACTGTACATCTTTCTCAGGTCAAACAATCTGCCTCCCACCCAACATTCCTAATGCAAAGATCACCACAGATCCTATAAGAATTTCATGTGAGACTGGATATGAAGACAAAAGAAAGACGAAACCGAAAAACAAATGTGAGAATGGACAATGGACGTCGCTTCCAGTCTGCGAGAGTGAGTCAATGTTTTTATGTATGACTAGAAAGAAAAACTAGAACAACAGTGACGATTATTACCTAGAGTAAACCCTTTGGATGCATCTGCATTCCTGCAATTAGTCTTCATTTAATGTGGTCTGGTCTTAGAGTGTAGGTTAGCAACGAGCCCCCAAAGGCCTGGGTGTTTGTCAGTACACAGGAGTGGGCGTCCTGCAGTGCAGCAAGTGAAGAAGGACCCTACAGGTCTCTTCATGTGCACAATAAGATATACATGCATTTTTTGTGAGCAGTTACATTAAAAGGGTGAACTTGTTTATTGCAGATAAACACAAAGTTTTGTTTGGAGGAAAAACAACACTGCAGTCAAGACCTTAGTCAAGAATATTGAGGAATTGTAACAGCTAGGTGGAGGTTATAGCTGCTATAGAGGTTTAGCAATTTGTTGTTTGTGAAGAATGTGTGTCTATTACTGTGATCTTCATGAATTTTAGACCACATTTATGAGGAAATAACGCAACAATCTGTTATCCAACAGGCTACCCAAGCTTTCTACTGTACAGTAGCGTGCATTGTTTTGTACCTGTGACCCCAGAATGGTACCTAAATCTGCATTCAAATATCTAGAAAGATGCTAATCATGTGTCTTTTTAACAGAAAGGGATGATGCATGTGATGAACCACCACCCATACCCAATGCTGCTATAATAACGGGACACAAGGACGTCTACGCAGAATCTGAACAGTTGTTCTTTGAATGCAAAGATGGGTACACTGTAGGCCATGCTGAAAAACATATCGCTTGTAGTGGAGGTCTATGGAGTGATCCCATTCAGAAATGTGGTAAGTACATACAATACTATGACGGCAGATAAAAGAATGGTGTCAACCAATAAACCAATAATAACCAATCCATCTGTCTTTTAATCGATAGATTGGAATTTCTGTTGCGGTGCTAACGTCATGTGCAAATAGATGGATGAAAGATTTTTATAAGAGAACAGTACAGTATTTCTCTTGTAGTGGAAATGTATGGATTATCCATCCAGACAAGGCAAGGGCACACAATACTATACTGGCAGATAAAATAACATCGGCATATAAGGCAATAACATTGAAATTTTAACTACTGATCTGTGGGTTTTTTACCCGGACATTAGGCTAATTCCTGGTGCAGGTGCTTTGTGTGTGATTATAGCCGTTCTTATATACTGTTCTCTAGTTACAACCATTGGTTTTACAGTACGATACAGAAACCAACAGCTCAAGCACACACAGACAGACAGACAGGCAGACAGACAGACAGACAGGCAGACTGATAGCCAGCCTCCCACACAACTCTATGTTAAACTCCACAGAACAATACAAACCATAAGTGGAAGAGAAATATTGGGAGGGATTGGGAAATGACCTTGGGGTGGATTTGAACCCGGGACTTCCAGGGCACTGAGGCCCCTATGGGCAGGGGGTTATCGCATGCAATCACATCACCGTCCTACTTTGTGAGTTGATTGGTCCAAAAGTCAGGTCCCTGTTACACATACAGTATAGTACGCCTGTAGGGGGAAAACGATCATTATTAGCTTTCCCTCCATGACACACTGTTGACAGACAGCTGACAGTAGTTCACTCACATTAGACACAACCACAAGCTGCGCGCGAGCACAGCAGAGCATCACGCAGTAACGCCATAACATGCAACCTTAACCAGACGGTTTGCTTCTATTGGCCAGAGCCGGGAGCCAAGCCTGGTGAAGGAGACAGTGGGCCTACCTCTGGAGGTGGAGTGAGACCTCCTCCAGGTGGAGGTGGACAGAGACCTCCAACAGGGGGAGGTGGAGAGAGACCTCCTCCAAGGGGAGGTGAAGCAAGACCATCTGAGGATGGAGGTGCGTTTGTAACAAGGAAGCTACAATTTATCTTTAAAAATCATCTCGTAGGCGAGGCTGCAGAATGATGGTTGATATTTTAACATCAAAGCAAATGCACCTAAGCTCCGCCCCCCACATTGGACATGCATTGCCAAGGCTGGGATAGTGTTGTGTGGTGCGGTCTGCACCACCTTGTGTTCGTATTTACAGAGCCTGGGCTGTGTATAAACATTGATTCTTTTACAGAGACCACACAGAATGCAGAGACAGTGGACCGTGAGTACATATTTTTCGAGTTTTATCAGATTATAATCGTTTACACACCTTTAAATGCGGAGTCAGTGATTGTAAGCAAATACACTTTCTGTTGTATTGCCAGCCTTGGCAAATGCATATGTGTCCAGTTTGGGGGGCGGAGCTTCTGAGGGAGCACCCTATCGCATTGAAGGGAGAGGCGTTTTGGTTTTGTTTGAGTTCAAATATCAACAGTCTTTTTCCAGCATCGCTGACTACACCTTTAAGGCTTTCAGAAGTTTAACTGACTCCTGTCTGATGTCATTTCATCTGTTATGTTCAATTATGTTTCATCTGGTTTTCTACCTTCTCTGTTGTAGGTCACAGTGAAACAGGACCTGTAATCACAACAAGTATACATTCTATACATATTTTACATCAGATGCCTAGCAATTCATTTGAATGTTTTGTCTTGGGGCACAGTGCAAAATCCATAGCTGTAGCTTACTATAAATAGTTTGTATAATTTGTTGATCATCTTGATGCTGAATACCATTTAATGCTGAATCCTTAGTTTTTATTGCTCCAGTGTCTAATACAGTATCATGCAACATTCAATGTTAATATTTTCAGTTGACAGATGTGGACAACCTCCACCTCTTACAAATGGAGATATTGTGAAGACTGAACTGAGGTCCGTGACATACCAGTGTAATAAATTGTACAAACTTGTGGGTCCATCACAAGTGATGTGTTACAGTGATGGAAGTTGGTCTACACTTCCTACTTGTGAAGGTATACCAATGTCAACTAAAAAATAATATTTAACTTGTGAAGTCCACAACATAATATCTATTTACTAACAAACAATTTCTCTTTTTTTTTTTTTTTTTGGTGTGTAGAGAATTTTTGTACGGTGGACACTTCTCTATATCCTCGTTTAAAACAACGCCCTAATCTTATATACGTAGAAAAAGGTGAAGGAAAAGGCGAATATGTGCTTTGTAACAACGTGTGGCATGCATGGGTTACATGTGGAGATGGAACACCTACTGTTTCCAATTGTAAGTATATCAAGTACTATCAAAATCACAGTAGGACATTTTGGTAGAATACATCATGTTACTGTTCTCTGTAATTCAGTATGTACTGTACAGTATACTGTACAGTACAGTACAGTACAGTATAGTATACAGTACTGTAGCCAACCAGCTGGTATCACTCATTGATGCAGAACTAGCTCAAGCCCCATAGCCCCATAGCCCCATAGCCTGTGTGTTCTGTTTGCGCTGATCAGCCCCACTAAATTGCTATCTGCAAAACGGTGCAACCAGCAATATGGTCATAATAGTGAACTATGGTCACCTAATGTACACAAAGCATTGACATGCTGACATACTCTCCCTTAGGTGTGCCACATTCATACAGTTGATGTTACTGTACATACATGTTATGTGTTTAAACCCCAAAGCAGTATTAGTATTACAATTGTGGTTTGACAGCAACGTTTACCCACTGTGATGTGTAGTGGTGGACCTGTGATGTTGCTATGTGTTCTAACAAGAAGCCCAGGGCCTTTGGAAGATAACTGTGATGTGTATCTATCAAGGCCCTGGGACTCTTGTTAGGATACACAGCATCATGGAACCCCATCAATATCCAGATGATTTTAGGTTCTTTTACATTATATGAAGGTACAATCTGTTTGCTGAAGGAGTTGAGTGAGGGGAGGGAACTTTGTGGAGGGAGAACGGCAAGAGAAGTGACCTCAGGTGTTCCACATTCAAGGAGGGAGAGTGACGGCATTTAGAAATGACCACAGGGTGGACAGTGCCTCGGCCATGTTGTGTAACGGTCAAGTGTTGCCAAGGAAAGTAACGTTGCTAATCTTTTGTTCCACCTGCCCACCTCCTGGCTACACATGCCAGAGGTTCAGTGTGGACACATACAGCAGCCATGAGGGAGAACAATGTTGTGGGGTGTGGAGGAGAACAATGGGGTGGCAGTGGAGAAGATACAGGTTCAGTGTGTTTACATGTATTTAAACCAGGGGGACTTTAATGTCAAAAGTATGAATCTGGTTTTTAAACTGCAGTGCTGTTCAATAGGCTGTTTCAATTATATGACCAGGTGCACCCTTCTGCAGTTAGAGTTAAACTCTGGTGGAATCAAAGCCAAACACAGTCCCTGCAAACAGCCTACTGTGTCACCCTTGTACAGGTTAAGGGTCACAAAGTAATTGGTGACGTCTACTAAGTGTGACCCTTACTAAGTCAGTCTTAAACAGCAGATTGCTGCTCCAGACACTGTACTGACCTACTGCACGTTCTCACCCTATTCAGGTCGTTACTGAAATTGATCCAAACCATGTAAGTTTCACCGACTATCAAAATGATCCATTCATTAAACACTAGTGTCAATCCCTTCAGACACCTGACATTCTGCCACTGGTATTTTTTTAAAACAATGTATAAAGCCAATAAATGTATACATTTAAACATCTATAAATAACTAATTCACTAAGAAAAACTTTTTTTTTCACAGTGCGCTGCTAACGAAATGGGCGAGTCTCTGAACTCAGACCACCAATCAAAAGTCATCTTTGTATAATGTAGAGTTAAAAGAAACAAATAAATGCAAAGCAAATTAAACCATTTGATGTTGTCCGGGGTTCAATTGTAAATATGAAGAAAATGTGATCTACTGTGAATCGTCATATTTTATAATTAAGGTAATTTCTTTTGAAATAAAGATCTATGAATTTCAATAATGTTTCCCATTACACACTAACAAGACATCGATGTTCTTGTACCGCTCTGATGTATTTTGCTTATATAATACCTAAACCTTGTAGCATTAGGTTGTGTACAAGTTATACCAAAAAACAAAAATAATCATCTGATCCTCTCTAAATTATTCCTGTTTAAAAATTAATGTTCAATGAATCCGGATGCTAGAACTTCCAGTCAAATGTCGTATTGTGGAAAGCCTGGTGTTCGGCATGATCAAGCAGGCATCATGTAGGATTAGGGGGTAATTTTGTCATTAACATAAACAAAATACAAAAAATATGAGAGAAAAAAAATCAACCGAGGTAAACTAAGTTTAAATAAACGAGTTTAAATAAAACCCTATCCTCTCCACCTAATGTTAATGTAGGTGCTTACCGCCCAACACACCCTCACGTTTCTTCCACCTTAGTCTGAAAGCCATCGGAGTATGTAAGTGGGAGGACTGTACCACCTGTTCTCCCCAGCAGGGGTCAATCACCCATACAATGAGCAATCATAAAACACATGCATTTAACAGGTTTTCATAATTACAGTATATGTCCATGTATTTCCTGCATTTAACCATGTTAATGTTAATAAACAACTTGATGGTGAAAGCCATATATCTGGATGCTGGGGAACTCCTCTGTTGAATTCCACTCAATGGTGCGTTCTGATCGCGCCTCAAACTGTATAAAAGGGTAATGCTTATTAAACTCCTGAAAAATGAATGTGCAAATCTATGAAACAACCTCATACAAAACTATAAGCTATATATTATTTTATAATATATAAAACTGCATAAAGAGATTCAGATGAGGATATAAAAGTCAATATTACAGGCTGTCCAATAGTTTCAAAATTAACCAGAGGTCTACGCCCAGTATGACTGCAAACATTTTCCAGTGCAGCATGACCAGACCATATGATCTTGTGGTTACAGGCAAGAAGAAGAGATTACTTTTTGGGAGAAAATTATTTGGGTGCAGTACCTATGTTGGCCACCATTCCAGGAACAGCAAGAATGTATTTATTTATTTATTTATTTATTTATTTATTTATTTATTTATTTCGAACAATGATAAAAAATAAAATAAAGAAATACACAATACATGTATCACTTAAACCTCAAATACATATTTTTTTCAAAAAGTAGCAGGAAGAAGTAAAATACTTATCTAGTCCTGCCCCACTTTTCATCCTTACATTTACAAATACATTTTTTTAAAGGCTGAAGGCTCGTTGTTTGGGATATTCTGACAATAATTATCTTTTCACAATGTTTAAAAATCTATTCAGTCCACAAAATCAGTGTTTGAATTACTGTAGGCTACTGAGCAGAGGTCAGGATTTTGTCAAAACAAAGTCTAACATCCACCTGGACACAAGACAACTGATGGGAAACGGTCAATACCAGCATGTGTCATGAATATTAAGCCCAAATAGCAGATTGCAGCATTAAACGTATGTTTAGATACATTTTAACCACACTTGAATAATGCTACACCTTATGCTTTGCAGTAAATTATTAATTTAGCATTTATGTGAGTGATGGTCAGCATTTTAACAGATGTTCTGAATATCAATACACATACGATTGACAGTAGATCATACTAAATCTCTCTCTCTCTCTCTCTCTCTCTCTCTCTCTCTCTCTCGCTCTCTCTCTCTCTCTCTCTCTCTCTCTCTCTCTCT
>JAODUK010003417.1:0-11445 GCA_027564635.1 Typhlichthys eigenmanni
TAGTCCCCTCACTCGCGAACAAGACCCCGAGGTACTTAAACTCCTTCACTTGGGGTAAGGACTCATTCCCCACCTGACCAGAAATCAGCACCTTTTATTTATAATTTTTTTTTTTTATAATTTTTTTTCTGTAATTAATTAAAGGAAATAAACATGTTATTTTGACAGCCCTAGTTATTTGTAAGCTGCTCAGAAACAGATGTTGGGAGTAGCTGGAAGGGTTGGTAAAGGGTTCATATTAGTAATTCGCGGGCCGACCCGTAACCCGTTGACCTGGAGGTCGGGTGAGTTCGGATAAGCTTAGTGGAAAATATTGCGTGTGGGTAGGGTCAAAAAGTGGCAAATCAAGTGTATACTAAAACATTGCCTGTAATACACTTTGCATAGGTTCTCCGAAGTTCTGTGATTAGGCACACCTTTTCAGATCCCCGCTATCTCAAACTCAACGCATGCACTGGAGTGTCAATAATCTGCGTTTTGCCTACCGAACTATAAAGTTGGTACATTTCTGTCACATATATCTCTGCAAGCGGATATCTCTGCACCCGATAGACAATGTGTTTGTTTATTTAGTAGCCTAGAGATGTGGAGGCGCTACTGCAAGATAGTGTACAGGCTTTGCAATCAATGCATTATGCTAACGTAGCCTATTTCTAACATAAAATGAAAGCATGAAATAATATAGCCTACTGCTCTCTTACTGTGCTCTAGCCTACCGTGTTCGGGTAGAAAATTAGCACGTATTTTTGCAGGTCGGGTAGTGTGGGTTGGCTCTCATAGGTGGGTGCAGGTTGTAAGACAGCCTGCGCAAAACTAACCTTTAGTGATGGAGCCTGCCTTTCTTATTACTGCCCGACTGTAAATGTCTGTGTGGTGCCTGTGATTATTAGAAACGTGCTGTTAAGCTTTTTATAGATCCCATCCGCATGTTGTGTGAAGGAAAGGAATTTAAACACGTTTCCTACTGAAGCATGCGTATTTGTTTCAGGTTATTAACACAGGAGTGAAGGTTTGGTCCCGCAACAGCGATGGGGAGGAGTTTGGCTGTGCCTTCCGACTGGCTCAGGAGGTAACTTTCTGTCTAATCTGTTTGTCTGGCCTAGCATTGCCAGTAGCTGGTGACTACAACTGTTAATATCTCACTCAAACACTCACTGTTTCCTTCCCCTCCCCCAGGGAATATACACTCTCTATCCATACATTGGGTCCAGGTTGATCACGGTGAGTGTGGAGGACATCAAAGTTCTGCTGACCCAGGAGAACCCGTTCCTTAACAAGCTGCAGGAAAATGCCCATTCCCAGGCTAAGAAACTAGGTGGGAACCCTCCAAACATCCTGTTGTTCTGGGAGAACATGAACACTTGGCACTTCTCATATCGATATAGGTCATTTTCCATCGTGATAACGATACATACAGTACATCACGCTATAGCACATTTTCTGTAACTTCAAATAATAGTTTGTGGATATCCAACTCCCCCTACCAGGACTGTACTTGCACTCAGAGGTAGCCAAAAACTACTCAAAGTACTTTAAAGTTACCTTAAACTTATGACTCAAGTAAAAGTAGTCATCCAAAAACTGACTTGAGTTTCCTCTGTGACTATTTGTAAAAAGTGGCAACGAGGTAAATGGCGAGAAATATATTATTTTGTACATCACTCTTATCATGCATGCTGGCCTGCTCAAAGTAATCACAGTCCACGGCTGTTGGTGCCAGTATCTCTCCCTCCCCTCTTGTACTATGCTCCGGCAGTCAATAGCGTGTGTTTGGGGGGCGGCATGAATAGGGTCCCAAATTAATTATTGTTTACTGCCATGGATAATTCGTCTAGTGAAAGTACTGTAATATCTGTGAGTGTGACTGTTAGTACAAGGCACAACTTAAGCACCACAGACTTGACTGGCTGAACAGTATATCTCTGGGTCAAGAAGGGTGAGCAGCACCATCACCTTTCAAAACAATAAAAGAAATAAACCGCCACCATGAGGCTGATGTACACCATATGTCACCAGTTATCAACTTCTTAAGTTATCGCGCGCACACGGTTTTCACGCCACATAACCCCTGGCCTATGCGTTCACGGCCACAGGGTGGTATTGCGCCACCATCTGTCATGTTTATTGTTGGCGCTCTAATAACTAGATGGCATTTCCAGTTGATTTGCATTTGAATGGCTATTAACACCAAGTATTTCCACAGGCATGGGCAGCATCGTGTTGAGGTACCAGCCAAACCCCAAGTAAGTATTACAGGGCTTCATTATTTGTTTGTGAACACGCGTCTCTAGGCTGCTGTCGACCCGGGGGACATAACATGACATAACATTAAGCATAGCCAATGAACAACCCCCCAGTAATCAAGCAAGGTTGCCTACACATATAGAGAAGTCATGCCATGTCTGGTGAAGGTCTCCCTGGCGTGCCGTTTCCTAACCCCTTACCTTTTCCCCAGTAACCCTGCGGAGCCCCAGTGCCCCATCGAGTTGTGCGGCTGGCGGGGCAAGACGTCCATCCGGGCCTTCGTCCCTCGCAACGAGCGCTTCCACTATCTCCGCATGCTGGGCGTGGAGGTCTTCCGGGACAAACAGGGCCAGGGACGGAAGGATGCAGGGAAGGAAGGAAAGAAGGAGGTGGCAGAGAAGGAGGTGGCAGAGGAGGAGGTGGACTCTGAGAACGGCAAAGCAGACGGCCCGTCAGAACCCAAGACCAGTGACGAGAAAGTAGAGATCAGCACCTGAGAACATTACGTGGGGGTGGGGAGGGGTTAGAGGTGACAGGAAAGATGAACGCACTCAGCTCTAGAGGTCTCAGTGCTGTGGAGCAGGCCTGAGCAAGACCAAACGTCTGAAAGAAGAGGGGATGGTCTCAACTGCTGCAGGACACCCTAGGCTTGATTACTTCTTTTGTTTAGCCCAGCATGGAGTAAACTCGGTATACTGTCTGTTATATTCCAGGGGTATTTTTAATTTTAATTTTAATAGAAGTACTCTACTGTTGAAGTAGCCCAAAAGGCTATGTTCATGTGCATTGTTGAGGTTTATCACTGCCGTATGAGTTTTATAATTTGTTTTATTTTATATATATATATATATATATTATTATTATTAATTAAAAAAAAAAAAAAACTTCTTTAGATCAGAGTAAATAAGTATTTGATTAAACTTATAAAAAGTGTCAAACTGTGCCAGATGTCGGTTATTTGAGTCTTGCTAAAGAATTTAACAATGGAACAGTAAGCTTTGTGATCCTGGACCCATGAATTGTGTGTTGGTGAGCAGAGTATATCTAGAATAATGTAGATTAACTTTATAGAGGTTTAAACTACTTTGTCTACTTTTGAGCAATGTTGTACTTTTTTTTTGTTAGAATTATTTTTTAAATATTAGTACTGCATAACACAAATTAATTTGTTCTATATTGCTTTGTATGTGCCAAGATTATTTTTAGTATTGCCACTAATACTCTAATATATTTATTTGAGCACCCCATTGTGGTTTATGGTTGGTATTACAAGTAAACTGATATTTTAGTTATTACTCATCCAAAAACCAGAAATTGCTGGACTATCTGAAGCATGTCTTTTTACAGTCTCACCCCACCCCCTTCTCCCCTTTACTGGGGTACAATTGAACCATAGCCTACAATTACAAATTATTGTCAAATGTCATCCAGTTTTTGTAATTGCAAAGTCGTTTTACACAGCATATTTTTTAAGTGAAAGCCAGATTTTGCTGAGCTGTTGGGTTCTAGGCGTACGCAGTATACATCTAACCAGTATATTAAATGGGGTCATTGTCCTGTTAGGCTAACTGTCAACAATTAGTAAAGGGGATACTTTTATGAGTCTCAAATCTGAAACCCTTGAGTTTTTCATGAGCTTCTTCAAATTGTAAAATATAAAAAAACTCACTTATACCTGTAATATGTTGCCATGGCAGCATTATAGTGCTGGTCAGACAGACCTAGGTCTACAAAATATCGCCTGTTCATTACCCAGCCCAGCTACTATGGCAACAGCAGTCCTGACAGCAACCTCATCTCTCTTCTCCTATTGAGAAAATAACCTAAAGAAAAACCTTTTCCCCTCTGCCCTGTTTGTAGCTGTGTATCAAGTGACATCTACAGTGTTGGAATGATAATGTTGCTTAAGAAAACCATTGTGTATTTAAGTCTGGATATTAGGCCAAATCATTTATAGACTGGACACAGCCTCGAACATGATCATGTCAATGCACTATTTCACAACAGGATCTAATGTCTTTGAGACCCATCACAATTATTGTTTATGTGGAGATTGACAGTTGGACGTTTCTCTTTAATGTTTGCTTGCTTTACAAGAGACACCTGCAGTCCAGTAACAACGAGGGAAAAGACGCGTCAGCTAAGAGTGATATGGCCAGAAGAGTGGAATCGTGGCAAGGACCGCCATTGATCGATTATTGACAGACATGGCTATGTGGTACCAGATGAAAAGATTGCATGAGTGTGTCGGGGGGAGGGAAGTGTATTTCAGAGTGAAACCAATGAGGAGTTCCTCACAGATCAATGGAGGAAGGTGTGGGGTTTAAAGGCTTGATTTGTAGCTCTGAGTGAAGGGAAAAGCCCTAGCAGAGCGTGCAGTCTACACTGCAAAAAATGCCCTATCAAATATAAGTGCAAAAATATTAGTTATGAGCTTTATTATGCTTAAAACAATCAAATTCGGCTGCCAGTGCAGTAAGTGAAATTCACTTGATAAGATTTCTTAAATTAAGTGCACATGTACATGAATGAAGTCACTAGATAATCTGTTAACATTAGAAACAAGTCCAACTAGATTTTAAACTATTAACAACCCAGATAGCAAGATGACATTGAAAAAATGTTGATATTCCATCTGAATCATCAGAATTGTTGAGATTGAAATGTCAATGCTAAATCAACGTTGGATCACTTTCAGAATATCCATGATAACCCGCCAGTATAATAATGTTGATGACATTGGAATAACATTGGTTTAGAGTTGTCTTGCTTATGATTGATATAACATTAATTTGTAGTTGACCCGACTAACTACAACAACGTTGAAAAATAATATATTTTTATCCTTGTGTAGCCTAAGTGGGAATATGCAGGGCATGTGTCTCACAGTTTACTAACATTGTGCTGTATCTTTTGTCTGTTTTCAGATTTCAGTCGGCTAAACCACATCATCGACCAAATAAGATATACCTGTAAAATAGGCTACCGTATTATATACTTAGGTTGTATATGACATGATTCGGCTGGGATGGGGAGTCAGGGATAGCCTACAGCAGTTTGAAGATAACATCTGAAATGTCTTTATTTGTTGTGCTTATATTTTCTGTTTGATGTCCTGACTCAGCCTGGATCGTCTCTGCTTTGCCTGGTGCTGCAGTGCTAGCCAAGCCTAATTTGTCCTGGCTGTAGAAAAAGCAGGACATGTTTCACAATATTTTAAAATTAAAAGTAATTTACATGGTTTAATGCCATAAAATAAACGGATGAGATACCATTGAAAAAGAGTTGAAGTTGTGTTAATTTTTTGTTAGGATTTCAACGTTGTTTCAACATTAAAAAAGGGTGGAAACCTACTGTTGAATCAACATCGGAGTTCAACGTTGATTCAATTATGTTTACGTTGACGGTGCAATGTTGATTCAACATAGATTCAATAATTGGTTGCTATCTGGGAAGATTATCACACTAAATTTGATATAGTTTTTGCAGTGTGTCAAAGGGAAAAAGTGGATTACCATAGAGGAATTGTTGACTCAAATTAATGTAAACTTTCAGAAAGGATAACTTAGGGCGTGTGTGTCTGTGTCTAAACTAAGTGGCTACATTTCACCAACCACTCTAATTTAATGACATCCCTGTCCTCATTTATCCCTTCCACGTCCTCTCATTCTTCTCATCCTCCGCCTGTAATGCATCTCACTCACTCCATATCTCTCTGTCTTTACTCTACAGGACCTCGGAGAAAGTTTCTAGAACACTGTAGTTCTAAAATGTTCCCACAATGTCACCCCATAAGGCCCAGTTTCGCATGTTCCATATTGTTTTTGGGGATCTGTCCATGTGACCATGCTATAATATTATTTATTATTATTATTTATTATTATTTATGATCAAGTAGTATCAGTTGTTGATTTCTTTAATAATAATAATAATAAATTACATTTCCAAGCACCTTTCAAGATACCCAAGGACACTATACAACCTAGTTCAAACAAAAGAAAAAACATGAATTACATAATAAAACTGGAGCTAAACTGAACACTGAAAGCCCGGTCCCCCATAGTGCAGTCTTGATTTTGGGACAGTGAGCAGACCTGAGTTTGAGGAGCGGAGACTACGAGATGAGGCGAGGCCTTGTAGGTGAGAAATGGTTTCTTGAATTTGATAGGGAGCCAATGGAGATGTTGCAGTGTGGGAGTGATGTGTTCCCTTGGTTTGGTGTGTGAGGACTCTTGCAGCTGAGTTCTGAACATGCTGAAGCCTGGCTAAGGCTTTGCCTGACACCCCCATCAGGACTCCATTGCAGTAGTCCAAACGTGACGTTACAAAAGCATGTATTTGCGCCTACGCAACTGGGTCTGTGAGGGATGGGCGGAGCTAGAAGATGTTCCGGAGGTGAAAGAAAACTGACTTAGCGATATAGTTGATGTGGGGCTCGAAGGAGAGAGTAGGGTCAAAGATAACTCAGAGGTTATAGACCTCAGAGGATAGGCAGATGGAGCAGCCGTCAACAGACAAGACAAGGTCGCCAACTTTCTTTAAGAAAGCCTTGGGAGCCACCACCATGACTTCTGTTGTATTACTGTTGAGTTTGAGCAGATTAGAAGTCATGCAGTTTTTGATGTCTTGAAGACAGCTGATTAGAGCGGGGGAGGTGTGAGTTGAGTTGAGTTTTTATGTAAATCTGAGTGTCATCTGCATAGGAGTGGATATTAAGACCATGTTGTCAAATGATGTGTCCCAGGGGTAACAAGTAGATTTTGAAGGTCCAAGCACAGAACCCTGAGGTACGCCTTGGTTGACGGGGGCTGGCTGGGATTTTTAACCTTCAAATGACACAAACTGTTTCCGATCAGCCAGATATGATTGGAACCAGTCAAGTGCAGAACCACATACACCCAACATTGACTCCATGCGGGCAAGAAGGATAGTGTGGCAGACAGTGTCAAAGGCAGCAGAGAGGTCCAGGATTATGAGGATATTGACATGGTGAGAATCAGCAGCAATAAGGAGGTCATTAACCACTTTGACAAGGGCAATTTCTGTGCTGTGTTTTGCTCTGAACCCTGATTGAAGAGGTTTATACAGGTCATGGTTGGTCGTATGACGCTGAAGTTGGGAAGCCACAGCCTGCTTCAGTATATTTGCTAGAAAAGGGAGGTTTGAGATGGTCCTATAGTTATTGAAGTCATCCGGGTCTTGTCCTTGCTTCTTAAAGGTGGGTGGGTGTGACTGTAGCCATTTTGAGTGAGGGAGGAACTGTATATGTCTTCATGGAACTATTCACATTGTTCACCACAAGAGGGCACAGGAAAGGCAGGCAGGCCTTGACCAAGGATGTAGGCATTGGATCTAGTGAGGAGGTGGAGACTTTTGCTCTAGTGATCAACTCTGCAATGTAGGTGTCATCAACAGCAGAGAAGGTGGATAAACAGCAGTCCAGCGGGAGGGCTGTAGAATTTACCACATATTGTGATGGCGTCAGAGTAGACAATGACCAAGCTGTTGGTAGATGGACTCAATTTTAGACTGAAAAAACTCCTGAAATAGGTTGCAATGTTGTACAGAACCAGCCTGGGCGGAGGAATCCAGAGGCCTAAGTAGCCGGTTAATAGTGGAGAAGCAAGTTCTGGGGTTTTCTTGGTTGGATTTAATGAGGTTGTAGTAGATTGATTTTGCCTTGTACAGAGAATCCTTGTATTTATGCACATGATCTCTGTACGACTCCAGGTGTACTGGGAGACCAGATCTTTTATAAATCCTCTCCAGTTGGCGGCCAGTGGACTTCAACAAGCACAGCTCAGGGGTTAACCAGGGAGCAGATGTTTTGGGAACCTGGCTATTGTTAGTTTGAAGCATGTTTGCTAAAACAGATGTGCTGACAGGCTTAATGTTCCTGTATGTAATGTTCTGTTTTTGACATTGCTTGATCAAAAATACAGCTACATTATACAGAATGGCAAGATAGTCAGAAATAGCAAGGTCTAAACCGTGCACATTTTAGGGGGGAAACCCTGTCGAGCAGACGAGGTCCAAAACAAACTGTAGCATGTGTGTGAAACTGTACAAGACCACTTGTTCTAAAATTTGAGGGGGACACACACCCTGCTTCACCCCCGAAAACTACACCTATGGTACAGCCACTAATATTCAAAGAGAATGTACAATCAAAATGGAATATTACACATCATCACGATACACCTGAGTTTGTCATTAAACAAAATGTATTGTTTTCATTCTTATTTAAAAATGATTTAGTTGCAGACTACTCTCAGGCTGTTAGGCCATGATCAGTTGGGGTACCTGGACATTGAGTTTCTTGTGTCAATCATTATTGTCTGCCTGTAAGAAGAATAGAATGCATACCAGAAAGCAGTGTTGTGCAGAACAGTCCCAGATAAGTTATGCAAGACTGGGATTGTGTAAGACTGTTCAGTTATTAATCTGTACTGTAATGTAATATGCCCATTAAATGAATGTATAAGTAAATATAATTTATTTTATATGTAGTTTATTATTGAAATAGACACAAAACAATACTAATAACAAAAATAATTAGTTTCTTAAGCAACATGATCTTGCTATTATCTAACATATACTGGTTTATCATCTTGTGCTTATTAATTTCGTATTTAAAGTTCTCTTGTTTCTTGTCTCAGCTGTCTCACCAGTTCTCTGTTCACTGTCAATGTTATGTTTAGTCTTTTGAAATGTATGTAATTTCTCCAAAGAAATATGGAATAGAAAGATGACATATTGCTACCCATTATAGGCTATTATGGAACGGTATCACATGTTGTCCAAACTATCAGTAACTATAGCCAGCCTAAGACAGTGCACTGTAAAAAATATCCATGTATTTCACAGTGAAAAACTGTCGAATCATGAAGGTAAAAGACCGTAAACTCCAAAATGGGTTAATACATCTTCTGTAACAGTGAAACACCGTAAAAATACAAATCAGACAAGACAATAATTTATGCATCTATTTTCTGGTAAAAATACATTACTTCACCGTCAAATAATGTTTCACGGAAATAGCGGAAATATGCTGTATATTTAATGGCCAAGACTGTAATTTACACTTGATTAGAATATTACTCAGAATGTATTTCATTATATTAACATGGTATTGAAACTATTGAATAATATGATTTTAATCACATTAATTTGATTTGTTTTCATTACACTGATTTATGACCATTGTATTTGCTGACTTATGCAAGTATTTGCAAAAAAATTAATTTAGTTGGAAACATGAGTGAGACCCTATCAAATATACCTTATCCTATATGTTAAAGAAAGTTTTCCATATAACTTAAAAAAATAAACTGATGATTTTAAGGTAAAACAACAAACAGCTGTGATTGCCAGTATGTCACCATAATAAATACTGTAGAACTTGGCTGTGATGAAGTGGCCAAGTTCAACAGCCCACACATCCGGACTGGGATCACCGGGAGCACTAAGGCTGCAGGGTATTCCTATAGGATTTTCATGTTGTGTGTGTATATATATATATAGAGCAGCAGAACAGTGTAAAATATGGAATAAAACTCCAACATTAACCGTAAATTCAGCAGTAGGCTACTATCTTCCGTTTATAATACTGTAAATAATACAATACAAACCCGTAATATAATTATGGTAGAAAACTGTATTTTTTACATTGACATTCTACCATATTTTATACAGATTTTTTCTGGCAACCAGAGCTGCCAGTTCTTTTCTGTGTACGGTTTATTTGTAGGGTTTATTTTTTACAGTGTATTATTTTTTTATTTTTTACAGTGTATTTGACCTAATTAGAATCAACCCCACTATAATTGGCTAACTACAATTTCCCAATGACAATGAAGTGTATAGCCTAAATATAACGTAATAGCAATATAAAGATGCAGCAAAGACACAGGTGAGAGGCTGCTTTGTAAATAAATTAAAGGGATAGTCAAGGGAAATCATTAATTTTAGTCTTAGCATGTCATTAAAGGATATAGAGGCTTAATATAAACACATACAAACTATGAAAATCAACCTCCATTTGAATAGCAAAATATTCCTTATATTTATTTCACTTTCTGTCTGTCCAGCGATTTTCTGGGTGGAGTTAACTCGAGCGTGGGGATGCACTTTGCGTTTGAGTCTGACTGCCTACTGCAGCTTCTGTAGTACATTTTTACTATCTGAAAGATACTCTGAACTAACCATTTTGACACAACTTGGATTACACATGGATATTTGGCAGTTTCTTCAGGTGCTTCTGTCTTCTGACTGTTCATAAATACACTGTTTTACTGAGCCAATCGCACCTGCTTAAAGACGGGCCATTGCAGCTAGCTAGACGAGTGAGTTGCACCACTTAAAGGTCCTTGCCGGTGGTTATAGTTCATATCTTATATACTAAAACAATGTGCATACTAACTCCAAAAACATATTTACACAATATAAACACCCTAAAATTTAAATATATCATAATTTTCTCTGTTTTGTAACTACTAGGCGTGTAAAATATATTGCTGGGTGGGCGTCACTAATTCTACTAAATTTAACCATATTGGAATAATAACAAGAGCCTTATAATGCATTTCTATGGAAGAAAAAATGGAACGCTTCTCTCAAAGTGGGCGTGACACGCCAATTTGCGATATAGTTGTTTTCCACGCCTGGTGCCAGTGCGTGTTCAGTGCCGGTGCCCAGTCTAGAACTGGTTCTACGTATTTAAAAACATTATTAATTACTGGAGCCGGTTGCAGAAAAGCCAGCAGTGGCATGGCAGCGCAAAATTGCCATTAATGGTATGTGGAAGAAATTACGTATTGGGCTTCGACAGAAATACAGGAGAAATTGTCAGAAACAGGAGTAAAACCAAAGTACTGTAATAGGCTGCCTATATGTGTTCAAGGCAGCAACAAATGTAATCATGACTGCGGAGAAAGTTTGAAGTTTTGAATGACCTGTGTGATTGAAACCAGGAACAATCGGTGTTCATAGATATTTCGAAAAACAAATGGAGACGATATTTGGAGAATTAGCTAGCAAAAGAAACTACTAAACTGCTACCGGTAGGACTACTAACTACTAACTTCACTTCCTACAATTTAACATCGAACTGCCATATGAAATTTACAAACGGGGATCTCTCTCTCTCTCTCTCTCTCTCTCTCTCTCTCTCTCTCTCTCTCTCTCTCTCAACACAGCGCA
>JAODUK010003418.1:0-11445 GCA_027564635.1 Typhlichthys eigenmanni
GATAGTCTGGCCTCCATAGGCCAGACGTGTATATTAAAGTTATATACACATCTGGCCTAGTGATGTAGGGGTTAATAAACAGAGTCAATGCATGCTCGTTTAGTATGGGTAAGTCTGATTTAATTTAATTTATTTATTTATTTAATATTTATTTAATTTAATATTTTAAGTCAGGCTTGCCTGGTATTGCTTTGGTTGGCCCAACTTCTCCTGGTAACTATGTCATGGTGAGTGTTATTTGGCCTTGTTCAACCTGGTTAGTACTTGCATTGCAACCTGCGCTCCTATAGATTACAATAATACCTTTACACCTCTTACAGTACAGTGGGCAACATCAGATTGAGCCAGGAGGTCACAGAGCATGGCACGCCACAGACGTTAGAAAACACCAGGGCACAATAATATAGCTGAAAACTATTCTGAAATCCAGAGTCAAGAATCCTAAAAGGTCAGATATACCCACAACCTCAGTCCCGCAGAGGCAGCCTTTATTTGCGTAGTCTGGGACACTGCCATGTCAAACTTCATCAAGACGCACCTACACCTACCGACAGGAGAGGTATTTTAATGCACGACAAACAAATACATTGTGTAACTAAATGATCAAATTGGACGTTAAACTTAAAGTGAGGTAACTGCGGGGAACTAAACGACACAAGTCCGGCTGTTTGCTGTTGGCATTTTAATCTGTTTAATAAGTAGACTATGGTTACTGCTTAAAGGAAATTAAAAAGACAAAACATTTCAAGACTGAAATTTGCAAATAATGCACTGCATTAGCTTCATGCCAGAATTATGTATGAATCTTATGAGAGACAATGCTAACGGCCAATGAACATCGTCTACCCCACTTCCTGATAGTGCTGACATGCTTACAGGGGCCTATGTATAAAATGCTCATTAATACATTAAAGTGGAGTAAATTGAACTTTTTTAAAGCCTCAACTATAGCTTTCCTACCTCAATATTACCTAATCCCATTGACGTTTTGGAATAATAATCCATTGTTCACGGATCATAACTGGATCAATTATTTCTACGTCTGATTGTCTTAAACACATAATGTTCCATTTCTAATGGTAGTACATCGTCTCATGCTAGTTCAGTTTGCAGAATCAAATTGTTTCAGGGCCTGTCCATCAACTGGGCCAAAAGCCTGGCAGAGTTGATAAACAACACTTTACTGATTGATAAATGACATCAAAGCCTCTCTCTCTTTCTCTTGCTCCTGCCCCTCTTCCACTGGAATATCTGTCATTCCTCCTATCATCTGTCAGTTGTGTCGCTCAGCTGTCACTCTCAAACGAACACACACTAACACGCAGTCTGCAGCATGAGACAGACCTCTTACCTCTCATGTTGTTTCAGCCGCACACACACGCACAGCATACCATACAAGACACACACGCAAGCACACACATTATTTGTCTATGGTCGCCCACAGAAGCCAAACCTAACGGTAGGTATTATTAGCACTCTCTCTCTCTCTCTCTCTCTCTCTCTCTCTCTCACACACACACACACTTACACACTATCTCACAAATCCTACAAACACACACACCTAAATGACAGGTGTCTGATTGCCGTGACTGCCCAAAACAACTGCAGGTTGAATGCTGGGCAGAGTTCAATATGTGTATGCGTGCGTGCCTGTGTACGCACACGCGCGCATATGTGTGTGTGTGCATGGGCGCATGTGTGTGTGCATGTGTATGTGCATGTACATGTGTGTGTGTGCATGTCAGGTCACGTTATCTTTAACAACATCAAAGAAAGACAGAAACAAACAAACAAAAAAGGCATTCACTGACAGAGATAACAACAGAGAGACGGTTTATATGTCTATTGTTTTCATTCGCCCCTCTCTGATATATATCAACTCACCTCTATATGTATTACAGATTACACTAGGTCACACTGTGATGACAAACTGTAACACGAAGCACCACCCAGACATGTGAGTGACAGCTCAGCTCTGACACATCACTACTACAAGGAACATCGCCCCCCGCAGGGATGTCCCCATCAGACTACAGCCAACAGACCAGGCCAAGTAAAGCAAGACTAAATGAAATAAAAATGTGAGTAAAGTTTGAATGACAATTATTTCGATTTCAGTCAATTTACCTGTGTAATTATTTTCGACACACAATGGACAAGTCATACTCCTTGTGTTTTGAGGCAATCTCCCAGAGTGACTGATTTTAAGCCTTAACGGCTCACTCACACACACTCACACACACACACTCACGCACACACACACACACACACACATTGACAGACTCACACACACCTCCCTTCATTACGCATCAATATTCAGGTTAATTTTAATTTAGCACTGAAGGAGGTCAGACAGACACACACACACACACGCACACACGCACACACACACGCACACACACACGCACACACACACACACACAAACACACGCATTTTCAAATTCCACTAGGAAGAAAGAAAGAAAGCAAGCAAGAAAGGAAGAATGAGAGGAGAGAAAATGCCGTGAAGATGAATGTGTGTGTGTGTGTGTGTGCTCGTGTGTCAGCCTTTCCTTTAGTCATAATCATGTCCTGACTCAGATCATCTTAATAGGCTGTCTATTGATTCTCTTTCTCTCACACCTACACACACACGCACACACACACACACACTGCGACCCAGTTACATTTATCCTAGTTGAAATTTTCTTCCCACCTTGTCTGTTCTGCTATGTATTCTGAAAGTGTGTGTTTGTGTGTGTGTGTGTGTGTGCGTTTGTGTTTGTGCCATGCTGTTCTCTAGCTGTCCCTCATGGCTGATCAAATTGGTTTCTATTAGGCACCCCCCAAACACACACACACACACACATACACAGGATTTGAGGCTGAGGAAACTACATGATTAAACTGGTCAAGAACTGGGATTAAGAACTGTAGCAATGTAACAACAACACATCTGATTCAAATGAATAGCTCGTTATCAGGCTTCCGCAGCAATTAATGGCAAAGCATTCATTAGAATCAGGTGTGTTGGAGCAGGGGGACGTCTTCAAAAACATGCAGGGCAGGGTCCCCATGAGGACCAGAGTGGAGAACCACCGATAATATTTTAGTGTCACGTTGCAGCCAACAAACCTAGTTATTTTTTGTACGTTTGTTTTAGTAGAATACAGGTCTTGGACTAGGTGTTGATCACAGGATACATTAATGCTAATATATGTTTTAGTGTGAGCACCACATTTATTTATCTCCCCATGGGATGAGTATAGCATAACCTCAACCTCTAAATGACCCCCAACTACCTTGTTGTGACAGCTGAACACCGTCCATCACTGCAATTGGAAGGAGAGCGAGAGAGCGAGAGCGAGAGAGTGAGACAGAGAGAGAGAGAGAGAGAGAGAGAGAGAGAGAGAGAGAGAGAGAGAGAGAGAAAAAAGGAAAAAAGTCATTTTAAAGCGGCCTTGGAATTTCACCAGGGGAAAATAATTACCGTACTGATTACATTGTATACTACTTATACTGCTTTTTTCTTATTTTAATAAGAAATATATCTCATTGTGTATCAAGTATTTTATTTATTCCCTATTTTGCACATCAAACAACTGGAATAACATTGGTACAACAAAGCAGTATTTAAAGCCGGTTAGGTGAATACATATACCTCACATGCAAAGGATCTGATAGGTATGTAATCTTTATGTGAAGCCTGATACGTTTATTTAAATATGGCAACCTATCCTTCTTTATCTTTCCCCACATTATAAATACATGATGACACCAAACTTAACTAGAGTGAACCAATAGGAAAGAAGGCATAGCTCTGTGATAAAACTGATCACAATTATTAACATTATTTCCATTGTTTGTATGGATATTGGAGATAACGAGGAGGGTGGCCAGTATTTCCACTAATCCTACAGTGAGTTTGTAAATGAAAACTCCATGAACAGTACAGTACTTATGCTATAAACATGCAAAATACCTGAGAAGATTAAGCGTTTTTTCTCAAATTGCCAAAAAACGTGCAATAGCCTATACCAATAGTTATAGGCCTAAAAAATAATGCATTTGTGGAGCTGTCATTTAAATTGGACAAAGCACACAGACTACATACTATTTACTTTACATTCAATAAGGTGAATTGAAGAGGACCAACTGGTTATGTCTCCAAAACACATACAGTATGCTAGAATGTGTAAACACAGACACACCATTTATCAATTTATCAATTATATAGTTATGGGTGTATTTATCAACACGGCGGCATGATCTTTGAGCAAGATGCTCTATACATACTGTAAATCCACTGATAAAGATAAAATAATCTGCTAAATGAATGATGATGATGATTCTAGTATAGGCGGATTATTCCTGAGTAGTTTAGTTTAATAGAAGGGACAATACACATTAACATGGGGCCCCCTGTTCGGGGATTTGACTAGAGGAACAGCAGTCCATAACCTCTGTAGTTGTTCTGTGTTCTGCTGATGCCTTTACTGTATACATGTTCTGTATTCAACTAGTAATACATATGGTTTAAATTGTTCAAAAGGTTAGTTAGTGGAGTCTGGACTGTGTTGTAGTGGTTTGGGATTACAGTGTGTTGTGGTTGTGCGGTCCTGGTGTGTTTAGAGTGGTGTGTTTCTCTGCTTCAGTTAAAAGGTCAAACTTGCTGCTGAACACTGAACAAACATCACAACCCTACACTGGGTTGTACACACACACACACACACACACACAGTTCACATCGAGATACACACAGTACACGAAGTCTTAGATCCATGGGCTCACGTGGGCTCCCTGCGCACACACACACACACACACACGCACACGCACACACACACACACACACACACACACACACACATACATACACGAATGTGATGCACGCAAGGCTCGCAGAGACGCGGACACCTGTTGTTCCGCTGGTCAGACTATTGACACGGCGACACACAGTGTTTGCACAGTATTATGTGTGTGCGTGTGTGTGTGTTTGTGTGTGTGTGTTGGTAAAATTACTCTATTGAAAACTTTGGTCCAACCGTCGCAGTGACGCCCTGGGTCAGGGATTAACCCATTATCTCTGTGATGTTAATATTCTTATGTCTATTTCTGACGCTCTCTAGGCATACACACTGACATACACACAGAAACACACAATGTGCAATCAAAACCAACCTACTGAGCCATTAGCAATCCGGTAACATTGTAAAGTCAACATGGTGGCTGACGTGATGTAGGCTATACGTTTCATTGAAAACGAGACTTTCAGATGTGTTATTGTCAATAATGGTTTCATTTAGGATTAATTGGCAATTAAATACTGTAAACCAGGCTGGTCTGAAAATGCCAGGTTTGGGTCAATGCATTTTAAGTGCGTGTCGTGCGCCATGACTCTCCAAACAAAACAAAACCAACCAAAAAATAGTAGGGGTATAAGCAGCAATACCTACAGGCTAATATTAAGAATAACAATAAGAATAATAAAAAGTTGAATAAATAGGCAATTAAGAAAACAATTTATTAAGAAGAAGAAGCAGAAGAAAATAACATAGGCCTATATCAGACTTGCAGTAGGCTAGCGTAACAGTAAATAATTGTCTTTATGTCTCTATTCTCCTATAGTGTATCTCCTTTTTTTTCCTGTTCTCAGCCTCGGCACAGCACAAGTTTCCAAATAAATTACCGGTAATAAACTATAACCATTATGGGCCATGATTATACCAACAATATAGCCTACATCAAAGCATTCCTCCAACTAGCCATTCTCACAGACCTGTTCATAAACACGATATGATTAATAATGTGGGTGTACAGCCGTTCATTTCTGACTGCTGTCAGAACTTTATACTTACATTCTAGAATAACAACAGATTTGGATAATATACTTCAGTAAACAGCCCGGGTTAATTAACGGAAACACCGCGCTGCACGGTATGGCACAGGACAGGTTGCGTAGGAACGAGCGGGGAAAGAGAAGGAAAGCAGAGGAGGACAGTAGATGAGGTGGTAAAATAAGGAATAAAGGGGATTTAAAAGAGAAGTATGTGCTAATCGGTTCTTACCGGGAAAATGTTTTCACTCCATCTCTGATAACTCTGGTATTCCAGGTTTAATAACAATCCAGATAAATGATAGCCAAATAATAGGCTACAATTGCTTAAAGGAAACTCCAGGTCTGAAAGGAAGAGGTGCAAACGAAGTAGCAGGAGGTGTAGATCGTTAGCTACTCCGGGGTCCCGAACATCCTCACCGGACAAGTTGGCCGTTCTTCTCCTCCTGTCCTGTCCGTCTCTCGCCTCTCGTTAACATTAAGTTTCGTTGGAAAAGGACAGCAACATTTTACTTTTTATTTTTTATTTCAAAATATTATTTATCGCTTCGTCCAAATGAACGCAGGTTTGACTCTCAGGTGAGAGGCTCAGATGTGACGTCTTTACTGGACACACACACACACACACATACACACACAGGCGGCGCTGGCGCTCTCTACAGAAAACACTGAAACATCTTCGCCCGCGTGCCCAGCGCGCTTGATTGCCCCAGACTGGGGAGGGTGGGGGTGGGGGTGGGAGGGGGCGAGATAGAGAGAGACAGAGAGAGAGAGATAGATAGAGAGAGAGAGAGAGAGAGAGAGAGAGAGAGACCGAGTCAGATGTTTCGCGCGAGGTTACGCCTGTTGTCGCGCGCACACGCCCACACATGCACAATCTCAAGCACGCCCATGCTCTTGTAAGGTCAATTGTTGACCTGTAGGCATATATATTAATTGTGTTAATGTTATATCACTTTAAGAATATAAGCATTTTACTTATTGAACGTTACATTGCAGTGCAGTGTGTGTAAAGTCTTCCTCAGAGAACACGTTATAATAACTTATTAATTGTAAACAACAACAACAATAATATTACTACTACTACTACTACTACTAATAATAATAATAATAATAATAATAATAATAATAATAATAATGTATTTTGATTGCATTTATATTTTGCTTTAAAATAAATGATTTAATATTAATAAATGAAGAAAGAAAGAAAGAAAGAAAGAAAGAAAGAAAGAAAGAAAGAAAGAAAGAATCACCTGACACGTCTTCCACCATCCACTCATTTATGTGTGGTTAGGTTTATATGATTCGTGACATCACACACCTGAACAGTAGCATCATTGGACCATCATCCCTCAATCTGAGAAGAGGTCTATAGGCTACATGATCTAAAACCCCTTGCCTGACGTAATCAATCCCATGAAAATGTCATGGTTGATTAGCGCCCTCTGTGGACATCAAAGCGGATTTAAAGCAGAACTGAGAATGTTTCCAATTAGGCTTTTTTTTTCTTTTTGATGTATCTAGAATCCATCGTATGACATTCAAATTGAGAATATCTGTAATTTAGGTACCTCTTTCAATAAAATGATTCAAATTCTTGCCAACGGGATAGTGGCACAATCCAAAAACTCTATTTACTGCATAACATAAAGTGAAAATGAAAGGTTAATGTTATTGTTATATTTTTTAATCGTTTTGCAACTTGAAAATTAAGTAAGGAATTCGAGTGAACTAATACAGTGTCTCTCTCACCCTTTAAAATCAATACAAGCATACTAAGCAGCACACACCGCTCCTGAAATTAGAGGCATATCTTGGGAAGAGGCAATATGATTTATGGGAAATGTAGTCCGCAATAATCCTTATACCCATTATTACATGTACACTCTGTGTATCCTAGAATTATCTACATTTAGCCAACGTTAACACCGAGCATTCATAAATGTCTGTGTGTTCTATTATCTCTATATTTATGTTTGGCAATTATTTGTGTTCCTTGTTCTAAAAAAGTATGGTATATTTCTTTGTTGTAACAATGTTTCTTAAATCTTTGAACATGGGACAAACAGATTATTTCCTTTTTAATTTATGACACATTTGTAACATGCATTTGTGGTATGAGCAGCAAAGATGAGTGTGTGAGTTGTCTCCATGAAACATTTGCAGTATCTTCTCTGACAATGACAAACATCTTTTCTTTGCTGTTGATTCTTGTTTGGTGTTTTTTGGTGGATTGGATGATTGAAGTCTGAAACAAGAAAAATTTGCAATTTAACAATTTCTTCACAAACAGGAGCGTCAGTAGCATGTCGAAGAACCATACACACAGCCTTACTTTATGTGCATAGTTTAGTTTATTCTATAGTCACTGTATTCTTGTGAAATAAATAATTTTATCCATTTGGATTAGAATTTAAATTTTAAAATTCATAATTAATCATTTAGAATACCTGTTTGTCTGTTTTATGTCTGTCTTTCGATGTGAATTTGTATTGTGTTATGTTGGTTCATATGTCATTCACCAAAACTATGAACCAATTATATAAATAATACAATGTCTCCATCTGTTGTTCAGGTTGTAGAACAGCACTGTACATGGTTAGCTAAGGACAGGTCATTCGTTACCAGTGTTGGTCAGTAACTAATTACTGTAATATTTTACTTCTTCCAGTAGCTAGTAGTAAACTAATTACTTTTTCCAAAACAGTTATAATATTATAGTTATTTCCAAGTACTGCTGTATTACTGTATTACAAGAATGAGATTTCTGGTCCTAGCAAACTTAGCATAGGCTAATCGAACCAACCTGTCCAATCATCTGGTTTGAGAGGCTGTAATTGTTGACTCCTAAAATTAATTATTGTTTAAAGAGGATTCAATTCTAAAATGAGCTGGCTACACAGATTGCCATTTTTCAGAAGGGGGGAGGCAGAATTGTGATTGTGAAAGTAAGATAACTAGTAACTTAACTAATAACTGTAATACCCAGTTTTTAAAGTAATTAAAGTAAAGAATATTACGTTTTGAAGGAGTAATAAGTAAAGAGTAAATTATTACTATTCCTGAGTAACTTGCCCAACACTGGTGGTTACTGGCCTAGTAATTAAAGTAAAGTAATATTATTACTTTTTGAAGGAGTAATAAGTAAATAGTAACTTATTACTATTCCTGAGTAACTTGCCCTACACTGCTGGTTTCTGGATTATGTTAAAGTAAAGTAAAGTAATATTATTACTTTTTGAAGGAGTAATAAGTAAATAGTAATTTATTACTATTCCTGAGTAACTTGCCCAACACTGCTGGTTACTGGCCTGTGCCACAGCCTAGCTAGTCTAACTGAGAAGTCTAACCACACGCCCCTGGTGGCGGTGTTTCAAATTAAAGCCTCTTAAATGCAGATGACAATTACATCCAATCTGCATGTACTGCAATAATATGTAGCTGTGGTGGTATAAACACAGAGTAGTTTATAGTTAAAAACCTTTAAAAAAAAATAAGTAAGCCTAGATGCTAGTTTATGTTTCGTGTGACAGAAGAGGGGACCACACCTAGCCAATGATAGTAGTAGACCTTCAACCAAGCAACAAACCAATGAAATTTGCAAACAACCCAATTTTAGGCTATTAAACGTCAATCAAAAATATAATAAAATGAATCATTATTCCATATTTAGGCATTTAGGCATAGCCTATTAACAAGTCTTCATGTTCATGTTCAATCTTCATGTTGCCTGCAGGCAACACCATATAGGCTATATAGGGTTAAAAACGAAGAATAGTTTTTGACAGCGGTCTTTTTTGGGCTTATAAAAACACGGCACAGGGACACATATGGTATAAAATATTTGACAACAGTAATCTGTAAATTTGTGCCATGTATAAAAGTAAGCCAACAGAATAATTATTGACCGATTTATATATTTATAGCAGGTTGTATTTATGTTATGTATATTGTCTGACATTTATATTTTTGTAAGAAAATAAGTTTGGGATCAAATAATTTGGAGGACCCCCGGATACCTCTGAGGACCACACCTGGGTCC
Organism: Typhlichthys eigenmanni; assembly: GCA_027564635.1. Lineage (NCBI taxonomy): Eukaryota > Metazoa > Chordata > Actinopteri > Percopsiformes > Amblyopsidae > Typhlichthys > Typhlichthys eigenmanni. The sequence goes on from JAODUK010003418.1 coordinate 9,855, forward strand.
TGGACCCCCTGTTGAAGACCTCTGGACTCTGGTTTATGGTAGTGACAGAAGAGGGCACCCCACTATAGGCCAATAGCATACATTGGCTTTAACCGAGCACTTCACTATATTAGACTACAAAAACAATCAAAAGTTAAATAAATGTAATCATTAAGTCATTTTTGATTACTTCATTCCTATAACTAGGCCTAAATATCTGAGCAAATAAATATAGCTTAGCTATGATAGATAGCCTAGCCGAGAGAGAGAGAAAGAGACACACTAGACCTTTTCTCTTCTGCCACGTTTTTACTCTACTTCAACGCTACGGCGGGACTAGCGCTGTCCCAAATTATAATTGGTCCACCGTTAAAATCTCACGCCCATTGCCCCACCTATGAACCGTTTCTGATTATTCGATTGGCAGCATTGAACGTCTGCGATATTATTGCATTTACTAGAGGGAGGCTGTAGGTGCGATGAGTGTGCTGGATTAATTGAATGTGGATCGGCCACTCTTAGCTGTTTGATTCGCAAAGCTTCCGTCTGACTCCAGATAGATTTGTTAGCTTGTTGCTAACTGTGTGTAGCCGTAACGAAAAACAGAAATGGCGCAGAAGAAGAATAGAGTCCTGTCTAAAAGAGGTCAGTGTTCTTCTAGTAGCATAGCAACTATTATCATCTGTAATATTAATATTAATGCGGATGTGCAGTTATTAATTAATTATATTAGTTTAAATCACAACTAGTGATGCTCCAAAAACATGTAGGCATCGTCTCCTGTAGCTGCATCCTGCAAGGAGCCACTCTGAATGATGGTGGCATGCTAACATTACGGTACCGTAGCTCTGCTGCAAAGCCAGCTTCCCATCCAACTGGCAACTGCAATATTTGTATGATTTTGATCAGTATGTAAATTACATTCTCAACGTCTTATTAAGACTAATTTGTTCTCGGCATCTGTACAGAGTTGTGCCTTATATAGTAATCAGAGACTACAACACTGTAAACTGCAGCAGAATGTGTACTGCACTATGGATACTGTGTTATGTGCCTGCTGGTTCCCAATCGCGTTCATGTGGGGTGCGCGCTTGTGTTTACTTAACCTCAGCACACCTCTGGCAGCAGATTCGTCTAAATTACACAAATATTAACAATATGTTTTCATTCATCACCTCATTATTACATTTGCAAATAGGTTTTATGTTAATGAGAACTACATCACAACTCTCTACAACTCCTAGAATTATTAAAAAATATTAGTTTCCAAAAGTTAGTTTGTCTGGAGTGGGTCTCGATCACGCGAAATAAAAAAATACAAATAACTCTAACTCAACACCTTAACCACTAGGCCCCCGTAACCGATACAGTGCATTTGGCCAATCTAATATTAGTCACTTTGGTCAATAGACTTCGTAACATTTTGTTTTGATTTGCTTTATGACAACTGGTTTCCTTTCTCTACGGTAGATGATACAGTCATTGAAACGTTCGCAGTGGGAACAGTAGGGATTAATATATTATTTTCAACGACAACATTTATTAATTTCAAAGTCTCCAATATGGTTAGTCTAGTAGTCCAAAGTGAGCAGGATATATGCTTTTCCATTTT
>JAODUK010003419.1:540-11445 GCA_027564635.1 Typhlichthys eigenmanni
CGCTAGCTTACTGTTATGTACCCATATTATGCACCGCTATTATCTACCGCTAGCTTACTGTTATGTACCCATATTATGCACCGCTATTATCTACCGCTAGCTTACTGTTATGTACCCATATTATTCACTGCAAATATCAACCGCTAGCTTGTACTGTTTGGTACCTCCTCTTATTCACCACTAATATACAGTTGGCTATATGCTGATAGTATGTAGGCTAATATTATGTACCTCTATTAAGCAGTAATGCTCAGTAAATCAGCTTGTTGTCCCCAGGTGTCTTCTGGAGAGGCTTACTTGGTCTATAGCAAGAAGCTCTACTCCAACTCTGACTTCAACCAGTATGTGGCGGTGCTCTACAAGGTGCTGGGCACCTTCCTGTTCGGGGCGTCCGTCAGCCAATCGCTGACAGACCTGGCCAAGTACACCATCGGCCGGCCCCGGCCCAACTTCCTGGCGGTGTGTGCGCCCAAGGTCTGCCTGGCGGGCTACCTGCAAGACATCAACTGCACCGGCAGTCCTGAGGACGTCACCGAGGCCAGGTACTTGGAACAGTCCTGAAAAAGGGCCTGCGGTCACCATAGAGACTACCCTTGGTCACGACGAGGTCACAGCATGGTCATCATGGTCACTACACTGTCAAGTCTTGTTGCTTCTTTAAGCGTACTGTCTCTTTAAGAAGTGTGCTGCAGGATGCCTGAGCTCACATAATAGACTTGAAGAGAAACACAGAGGGCAAATAATGGCTGCCTGTGATGTCACACTGTACCCCCAAACCCTGCCCAGGCTGAGTGAGTGACAGCTCAGCCAGACGCAATATTAATTTACAAACTTTTAAAACATAAATAAAAACACAACAACGTTATGGGAAAATGTATCAAAATAATCTTTAAGTCTTACAACATATGTTAATTTAAACATATTAGACTGGTACAACTGTAATTCCAAACTACAGAGGAGGCATTATTTTTGGCCACTAATGTTTCCTCTTTGATCTTCATTGAGTTGTTGTTTTCTGTCTAAATCAAACAGCCAACAGATGCATCTTTCCACAAAACAGCATATTACATACTTTCTGCAACACTTTTGATATGAAATTGCGCAGCGCGATATTGCGATAACTATATATATATATTTAAGTGCAGCCCTAGGCTAGAGCATCTGCCTCATTTAGACCTGTGACCATTGGTCTTAAAGGCAGGGTCTGTCATTCTCCAGAAGAACGCTTGCTAACTGAGCTCAAATCAAAACAAACTTCTGCAGAAGCTCCGCCCCACACATTGAAATGCATTGCGAAGCCAAGTGGCATTACTATTGTGAGTGATGTATTTTTTCAGCCGCACAGAGAACAGTAAATTAGCAAAATGCAAGGAGATGTGAATTTAACTAAATGTATTTGCTTACAATTATCTTCCAATAGCTGACTATACCTTCAACAGAATGGTCAGGCCCCACGCTTTATCTGGGATATAGCCTTTTAATTTAAACAACAATTATTTGTTCTGTGTCCTAGGTTGTCCTTCTACTCTGGCCACTCCTCCTTTGGAATGTACTGTATGCTGTTCCTGGCGGTAAGTTGCCCAGACGCTTGTGGCTGACGCTTCTATGTCTGGGTCTGGTCTCTCCACCAGAGAGGGAGGAGGGAGGGAGGGGGGAGATGGTGGTGGGGTGGGGAGAATGAACTCTGTCACTGGGTGTTGGCATCAGATGAACATGAGGCCGTCTGTAGGAGCTGTTTCCCAGCCGGATAATCAAGGACCTCAGAGGTTCTCCCGCATTTCCTCCAGTCTCTGGGCTTTAACGATACCTAGCCTGCTGATACCATAGCTAGCCTGGTGGTACCTTAGCTAGCCTGGTGATACTATGGTAGCTAGCTAGCCTGGTGATAGCTTACCTAGCCTAGTGGTGATACTATGGTAGCTAGCCTGGTGATACTATGGTAGCTAGCTAGCTTGCTCATACATTACTCTAGCTAGCCTTCTGATACATTAGCTAGCCTGGTGATGATATGATGCACCACATGAGAGAAAATGCAAACATCACAAGCTAGCATCCATAGTTCATAACTCATTTCATAATACAGCGGTACATGAATATTGACGTGATGTTTCTTTAATCAAATCTTCAATCTTCCTAAACATGAGAATATGTAAATCATGCTGTTTGTTCACACATACATGTGTGCATGTACAGTATATCTCGTCTGAACAGAGTGACCTCATGGGCCCTTTTGAAGCCATGGTGAACTTCAGATGAACAGGTTCCCAGACCATAAGGTGTAACTCCACCCCCTGTCTCTGAGCCTGACTCCACCCACTGCTCAATATTGAATAATGCTCAAAAGTAGTCAAGGGGCTGAGAGAGATGCCGCCGTCAACATTGATGACGTGTCCCAAAGCTAGCCACGCCCGATTCCTACCGTGCACGTCTCCGTTCCGTCTCATCAGCGGTCTGTTTCTACTCCGTCACCTGCACTGCATCCTGCTCCACCGGCAGCGTGTCAGAAGGGGAGGGTCTTGTTGTGTTTTCACTGAGTTTCCATAACAACCCAAACCGAAATTCTGAGTTCTGTCTGATTGGCGTTTTTTTTTTTGCTTTTCCGTCAAAAAGTAGAACTGGCGCCTATTTTTAGCGGAGCCGAGCGGAGAGCCGCTCCTGGGACGCTTTGGTGGTTCACTTGCATTGAAAAGAGCTCCGTGACGGAGCCGGAACGCGACAGAGGACTTTGGACCATATTAAATGGGTATGACGTGTAGAGCCATTTTCAACCCATAAAATGCAGATGCTAATAAAAATGAGTTTACAGCTAAAGAAATACATTTCACTGTTTAAGCTGGCAGCGTGCTATTGGTACAGTGTGTGGCGCTGGTGTAATGAGATGACGACAGAATGGTGTAAAGGACAGGGAGCAGACTGGAGGAATACGAGGATCTGTCCTAAAGTATATGTTGAACAAGCGGCCTGCACTGGGGACATGATCTGCTAGCATGCTAGCATGTGATGTTCTGCAGCCAGTTGCAGTTTAAGCACAGACAGGCGCTAGTCGCAAACGCCTCGCTTGGTGCTCTGGAGCTCCTGAGGGAAGAACCACTAACTGCCGCTGGTGCAGCACTGGTATACTCTCATCATGCTGTGACAGTCACTCTGCCTTTTAACCCCCTCCCCAGCTCTACGTCCAGGCCCGTTTGGCAGCTCGGTGGGCCCGGCTCCTGCGTCCCACCATCCAGTTCTTCCTTGTGGCGTTCGCCGTCTACGTCGGCTACACGCGCGTCTCCGACTACAAGCACCACTGGAGTGACGTGCTACTGGGGCTCCTGCAGGGGGCGCTGGTGGCCACGCTCACGGTGAGCAGCACGCACGCACGCACACACACACACTGGAGGGGGGGGGTTTTTTGTTAGTTCAAAGTCAGCAAGCGTTCCTCAGAATGACTGACTGAACCTTTAACTGGCCTGGTGCAACAGGGTTGTATCGTCGGATCGTATTTGCCATGGTTACCGGGCTGTTAATCTGATTTGTCAGGCCGTGATTGGTCGGGAACAACTGCCCAGTCTGAGAAATGATTCGTACAAAATAATGTGTGTGGTCTTTTAGAGCCTGTTTTTTTACTAGCAGGTTCTGTTTTGACTGGATGGAAACATGGGTGGAGGCACAAGAGCTTTGAGTCGTCAAACGCTTTCATATCGTGTTTAACTCGTCTCACGTTTCTCCTACAAACCTCTGTTTAAACGAGGCTAAGCCACCAACAGATGGCTCAGTCAGCAGAATTAAGATCACGAACGCGGAAACTTCTCTCCTTCCAGGAGCCGGAGACCACAGATGTGGGCTCTGTGGCCAAGAAGAAACTATGAGTGTCAGCCCACTGCTGCAGAGTGTCTCAAATGATCTATAGTTGTGTTGTCAACACGGCTACAGGCTATACGACGACCTCCCTTCCCACACACGCGCACACACACACACAGGAATATAACTTTGGATAGTGTTCTCAAGCAGACGTTGTGTGAAGCAGTATTACATTCGTCCTGTAGATGATGTACCTAGATAATCACCTGATGATGAATGTTATGACATTAATGTGGGGAGTGTGTGAAGTTACACACACACACTTGCATGGATGCGTTCCTAAGCAACATGCGGTCCATCTGATCCATTTGATCCTTTAATTGTCCAGATATTTCCCTCCCTGTTAGATTGAACCACACCTACGGTAAGTGTGTGTGTGTGTGTGTGTGTGTGTGTTTAAAGTAAGGCCCAGCCTTTGGCCTCTGTGGTGTTCTGACCAATTAGAGACTCTTGTGGTCGTGAGATACTGTATATTATGGTCTGGAGGGGCTGCTCTGTGTGTGTGTGTGTGTGTGTGCGTGCCAACAGCTGGGAACACTCAGGCCAGGTGTGTCTTCACTGTCCAGCCACTCGTACAATCAGCCTAAGGCCGCGTGTCCACCAAAGCTTTTTTCCGCAGCTGAAAACGCCAGGCGCTCTGCTGAAAAAGCCCAACTGACAGCGCTAGGAAGCACTTTTGGAAGCGCAGCTTGTAATATTCTATACATTATTGTTCGTGTTAGTATTGTTGTGGTAGTCCGGGGTATCATCTGACTATAAATTTATCATTTGTTGTTGTCGTCGTGTGCAAGAAGTAGGATGTGACGGTTGCTCATAGTATTTGTCCCGCCCCTTCACCGCTGCGATTGGACGGCCGGGGAAACGGTGACAGTGATGGGTGCGGCACTTCACCCAAAGTTGAAAATTTTTCAACTTGAAAAAATGCCCAGCGTTCGGCGTGGAAAAAACGCTCAGCACCACCCCACGCTCCTGCCGTTTTTAGAAGCCTGGAAAAACGAGGCGCTCCTATTGGAATCAATTGAAAAATAACGCTGGCGTTAGAAAAAAACGCTTTGGTGGACACGGGGCTTTAGTCAGTCTGCTAGCGCCTTCTGTCAAACGCCACCAGAGGCCACTAGCGCTGACTGTCAAACGCCACCAGAGGCCACTAGCGCTGACTGTCAAACGCCACCAGCGCTGTCTGGAGGGCCTGGCCTGTCCCTCTGCTCCTGCTGGTCTTAATCTCCCCCCCCCCCCCCTCTTCCCCCACAGGTGCGTTACATCTCAGACTTCTTCAAGAAGCGCGCCCCTCGCTGTGTGGACGCCGAGGCGTCGGCCGGAGACGACGAGGGCCCGAGGAGGAAGCCCAGCCTGCACGTGGTGGACGGGGACCACAACCACTACGGCTACTCCCACCACCCCCACCAGGGGACCCTGTGAGCCCCCACGGCACCCTGCGGTCGGCCCCGGGTCAGGAGTGTGCCGCGGTGACCCAAGGAGTGAGGGGGCGTGCGCCTTTCTTCCTAACTTTAGTGGGTGGTGGAGGGGGGCAGCCAGCATTTACCCCCTTGGGTCGCCACGGCAACGCGGAGAGTGTGTCCTAGCAACCACATCATTTGCCCCAGGTGTCCTAGCAACCACGGCCATTAGCCTTGTGCTAACAGGGTAACTCTGAGGACTCTGAGTGCAGCTTGTTCTGCACCCCCCACATTCCATAGACACCCCCACCCTCTCTGGTCCCTTAGGAGGCATCATGTTAACGTTGTAGACGTGCATGGTAATAGCTGCTGTGTGTTTTAATGTCGTGTTGGGAACCAAATGTTTTGAATTCAATGTCAGTGATTTAGGTAACTAGACTGACAATCAACAGGCCATGTGATATGAACCTCAGCCTGTTTCAGTGAATCTTCCAGAAAAGAGCGCCGTCTACAGGTTGAAACTAATAGTGGGCAAGGCCCCAGGTGATGGCACCTGCCTTACAAACAATAGCAAGTTACATCACTTTGTAACCTAACAGTCGTGTCCAGGGTTAGGGTTTGGGTTGTACAGTACATACCCTTTGTGCTCTAGACAGTCTTATGGTGTCGGCAAAGACAAGCGACTGCAAAGGTAAGTTGACCTCATGTTGGCTGTTTCTCATGCTGATTAGTGCCTTCCAGCTCGGGACACTGAAACCTCGTTTTTTTATTTTTCATGTAATAATGTAGATATTGATTGATTAAAATTGACAGGAACGGCAGATAAATTGCTGAAGTTTCTAGTTAAACTATACATTTTTAAAAGATAAACCACTACTAAAATTGCTAACTGCCAAATAATTATGTAGATTGTAAGACATTTTTTGCCTTACATAATTATTCTCATTCTTTTGTTGTTCGTAATACATAATCACAGAAGGATGTCTTTAAGAGAACCGTTTTGAAAATGGTGTTTATTTGAAATGTATATGATATGTAGTCGTGACAATGGTTGGAGATGGTTTTTGATGCCAGCGCTGTTCCTTTCAGGGGTGTTTTGTGCAATCGCATTTGCTTGCCACTATGAGCCACAAATCGAACCACGTGCACGTATATTGAATGAGGGCTGTACATAAAGTGTGTGTTTATATGTGCTCAGGTCTGTTAGCAATAGAAGAGCTTCAGCTTCATGTCTGCAGTGTACAGTAGCGTTTAGTCTCAGATGCACCAAGCAGCCGTAGAATCTGGTTGACCTAAGTGAGATGATCTCTGCTGATGTGTGATCTAGAGCGCCCCCTATTGACCTGGCGGTCTCAGTTAAAACTTCAGCCAAGAGAACCAGCCAGAGCTCTCAAGCTCCTCCAGACTAAAGGCAAGCAATGGATGTCGATCTGGGAACGCCATGCGATCCCGTTCCTCCAGCTTTTCCATTTGGAAATGACACAAACTCTCTCTGTGCGTTTTAATATTTTTCCTGCCTTAGACGGCCCTTGGCCAGCATATTGAAACATGACTTGCTCTGTTTGCATTTGTAATCTACTGACTATGAGAACCCTGTATAAAACAAGGTTTTAAATAAAGACAAACTCGTTCAGAAACATACATTGTATATTGTGTTATCGAGATGAAAATCTCTTGTTTTTATTTAGATCAATGCAAATGTCTTCATAAAACTAAATGTAGTGACTTTTCTTGATATGTCCACTGTTAATAATGTTAAATAATGTGTATTATTTATCACAGATTTTATATTCCCTGCTCCAATAGGTAACATTGGACCTATTGCATGCAAACAATGGTGGGTTAACCAGTGATGTATGTATTTAAATGGGATGTTTACATCATTTTAAAACTCTATTGTGTACTAAACAGCCTGCATTTGTTCTGGTTATGAAGGAAGGAACTAACACAAACCATTGTGCAAGCGTGACATTTCTAGACATGGCAGCCACACATTGATTCAAGCCACAACTAGATGTGAGACAATAGAAACTATGTTGGCATGAAGCCACAAGGCAGAAAAGGACCAATCCTGTATTTTTAGCTGATCTGCAGTAATTGGTTATTTGAGCAAGCTCAGGTCAGACGAGATTTTTCCCACAGCTGAAAAGAAAACAACCCATGCAGTATTGTGTACAGTACATAGTGTAACAGCAGTATGGTGCAGGACTTGTGGTTTAAATTCACTGTGAAAGATCTACAGGTCAGCACAAAGGCCTACCATTTAGCTGTTATCCAAAGCAACTTATTAGTAGCTGATTAGAACATTCACCAGTTATCACCAAAAAAAATAACATTGTTAAAATAACCAGCAAATCATCAGCTTTATATGTTTGACAACATTATCGATATATCACAATAGTGTATATTTCTAACAGCCTAAACCAGCAAAGTACGTAACCATCTAAGAGCTGGTCTGAAAGAGAAGTGTTGGTAGTTCAGTGTCATGTTCATAAATGACGTGGAAGCTCCTGTGCCACCCTGATTCGTCCTCCGGGCTTCTGCAAGACCGCATGGCATCCAGAGCTGAATGACTAAACGCCCTCAAACTCAACAACAGCAAGACAGAGCTCATTGGCTCCAAATGCAATCTCTCCGCGCAGCACAGCTGCAGTCTGAACATTGCTTGTCTTCCCATCCCACTGTCAACAACTGCCAAAAGTCTTTGTGTGACTTTTGATAACTCCCTTTTGTTTAAATCACACATCAAAAGCATCACCCGGGCATCCTTCCACCTCCGAAACATATCTAGACTCCTTCACTTTCCTAGCTTGGTGAAAGGTGAATAGGTCTGGACACGTTCCATTGGGAAGTGATCGCAGATGTTTCCTCCTACTTTGCGTAGACATCTGACTAATATATAAACTATTGGACAGCACTGAACTAATCATCGTTGCTACAACTGTTTTGGTCACCTCATCTAGCTCTTCCACCAATGAGAAACACTCTCGACTTTAATGTCATCTCCCCAACCCACGCTGATTGGACCGCCAGAAGGGTGGCTGGGCGAACGCTACTGCGAACAGGGTTTCCAGGCTGTAATCTCAGCTAAATAAATTAAGATGAGAGCAACAGTCAGGAGGAGCCAGGCTGTCACTTTCCTCCTTAAGCACTGAAACTCTCATCCACACCTTTGTCACCTCCCGTCTGGACCACTGCAACTCTCTTCTCTCCAAACCAAACCCATCAATCAACTCCAATTATTTCAGAACTCTGCTGCCAGAATCCTCACAAACACAAAGTCAACAGATAACATCACTGCAATTTGGATGTAACGTCATTGGCTTCTGGTACAATACCGTATTAACTTTAAGACTCTCCTCCTCATGTACAAGGCCCTCCACAATCTGGCTCCCTCCTACCTCTCTGACCTTCTCCTGCCATATACTCCCTCCTGATCTCTCTGCTCCTCCTCTACAGGACTTCTTGTCACCCCCCCATTCCTCCTCTCCACCCCGGGGGCTCGGGCCTTCAGCTGCTCTGCCCCCAGACTCTGGAACGCCCTTCCCCTGCACATACGACATGCTACCACAGTCACATCCTTTGGTAAGCTTCTCAAAACCCATCTCTTTAAAGTTGCCTATAATATTTAACCCTTTGTTCCACTCTCACCTGACTTCCCTCCAAACAATCTTCTATTATGCTATTATTTTGTTGATATTTTTCCAAGTCTATTAATTTATTTGTACCTTTATTTATTTGTTGTATACCTGTCTTTGTCAAATGTTGTACTGTATTGTATGTATGTATGGAAAGCTTTCAGCTTTCATTAAAATGTAGTATTATTAATATTATTGTTATTACAGTAGTTACCGTTTCAATGCCAACGACTCCCCCACGGCCCGGAGAATGGAATGCTCCGACAACGACTCCCCCGCGGCCCGGAGAATGGAACGCTCCGGCAAGGCTTTCCTGTGGCCCGGAGAATGGAATGCTCCGGCAAGGTAAACACGTTTATGTCCAAATAAATAAACACTGGATCTATGGGCACATTCACGGGTCCCTGACTGGCAGGCAACTGTACTATAACTTTATATTTATGACAATATTGGTCACACACTGTATTGTATGTAGGTTTGATAATGATGTATTTGTGCTGAAATGTGAAAATGGAAAAATAAATATCCTAATGACAAAATGTACACACACACTGCTAGTCTATTTTTTTAGTAATATTTCTGTATCCATCATATGTAACTCTATGTAAATTGATGGACTGCAATTATATAGTGCTTTTCTAACCTTCCGGCAAATCAAAGCACTTTACAGAATTGCCACACACACACACACACACACACACACACACACACACACACACACACGGCAATTGCTGCAAGGCACAACCAACCACTGAGAGCAGGTAGGTAAACACTGGGGTTTGAACCCGCAACTTTCCAGCAAGGAGCCCAATGTTCAGACCACTAGACCATCTTGCCACCTCTAGTTTAATAATTCTGTCATCTTCTGAAGGCACTGGTATACTGTGAGAATAATGTCTATATTTAAATTGACCTGAAGCAGTGTAAGAATAAACTACAGCTGAGAACATGGATGAATTGGTGATTTCAGCCAGTTTAACGTCTGTGACTGTGACAGAATCACTTTCAAGCACGGTTTGTTTAGTTAAGTCTCACCAGGCTAGGACAGATCAGCATCAGGGTGACACCTGGCGTGGTGGAGGCCTCCACCTGGCGTGATGTAGGTCTCCATGTGGTGGAGGTCTCACGTTCAGACTGCAGCCTTCACCAGCAAAGCCCAGATGAAGGATTTGTTTATTTATACACACACACGCATACACATGCACACATACTGTACGTACACACACACACACACACACACACACACGCACACACACACACACACACATACTGTACACACACATGCATATAAACAAACACACACACACACTGTGCTGGCCACCCTGGGCTCATAATTCATGTGGAGGGATTTATGGTTCGATTGAGCTGAGGTTGCCCCCCTTGGTGGGATACAACCTCATGGAGAGGTAAACATTGTTGCCTGTGAGTGAGTGTTAATGTGTGCATGCGTGTTTGTATATGTGCTAGAGAGAGTGAATGCTGGTGTGCTTAGTGTGACATCTAGTGGCAGAAAGTCATATAGATTAACTTTAAAGATTGTGTAAAGCAAATACAGAGATTTACTTGGAAATACTTTATATATGTTAGAAATCCATTCCTTTAAACACTGTTAACTATGTAGTATTGTAGCGTTAGACCGTTAAACTATATTTCATCATTTCTCTCTTCAGGATTTTTTGTTCAGAAATGGGGGACTAGATACGTAGATGTTCCTCCACTTTGCATACCCCTCCCCATAACACCACGAGGATATGAAAGAGTAGAGAGCGTTCAAATCAGTTCAGTATCTATCCTGCTCAGGTTTTTGAAAATTACGTTACCAGTAGACTACTTGGTGTTAGGTGGGTCTCTAATAGATGAGTCTCTCTAGGTGGGTCTCTAATAGATGAGTCTCTCTAGGTGGGTCTCTAATAGATGACTCCTCTCTAGGTGGGTCTCTAATAGATGAGTCTCTCTAGGTGGGTCTCTAATAGATGACTCCTCTCTAGGTGGGTCTCTAATAGATGAGTCTCTCTAGGTGGGTCTCT
>JAODUK010003420.1:0-29710 GCA_027564635.1 Typhlichthys eigenmanni
AAAAACAACACGAACATGAAGAGAATATGACAAATATTTTTATATATTTAGGGAAATTAAATTCAAAATTAAATTAACATATCAAATTATTATCATGATTTATGTTAGGCCAGCAGAGAAGGCCTTGCTGGCCCTGACGGCCCACCACTGCGTAATCAAGGTTTCAGTAAGTTTCCAGGGAACGTAACTCTTGTGATATACGGTTATTCTGGACAATGAAATTAGAGGAGTACAGTACATATCCCAATAATAAAATAAATAGGAAATAGAGTGGTACAAATTGTCTCCATAATCATCATTTTGGATCAAACCTAGGAGGACACTTTGGCTTCGGCTCTTTGTCTCCACAGTATCTCTAGTACAATCTCTATTGCTCTCTAACTGTCAAACTGTCTGTCTGTCTACTTGCCCTGGCATTCCTTCTTTCCAGTACCTTCCTTCCATAGCTCCATCCATATCCAATGATGCCCAGAAGCTCTTGGACTTTCTTCCTGACTTGGGAAAAGTTTCCCAACATCAGCAACTTGAAATTACACATAAGCTATACGTTAGTGCTGTTAACACCTAACCAAAATTTTAAGTTGATATGTTCCCTAGTTGAATACGGAAGATTAGAATATGTTATATACTGTATATATATATTGCCATGGTCAGTGTGGTTAGCACATTGTTACTGGGACTCAACATATCTTCATGTTTTAGTATAGCACGCCATATAGATTGACATATGGTGTGACTGAGTTTGTGCTCCTGACTGTGTGATGCAATCTGTCTGTGTGTGTGTGTGCGTGCGTGTACGAGCGCGTGTTTGTGTTTGAGGCAACAGCACGAGAAAAGGTGTGACTGCTTATTTGTCTCCAGTATCATAGAGCATATTTACGCTACTTCTTGATGAAGTTTTTAGAACATAATTGAGTAGTTTGAGAGCTCCAACTTCTACCAGTATACCTCAGCTGTAATCTGTCCGAGACACTGCTGACAGCTTGTTATCCAATCGATTCCTATCTCGTCTCGCAGCTCGCCCCTTATTTATCAGTCTTGCAGCATTTCATGCTTAAACCCACCCAAACTCCGCCCAGAATCCTGTCCATCCCTTTTAGAATGTGACTACATGTCTAATTCTGGAAGCAGTTTGATCCAAATAATATCTGTGAGATTGATATTGCTGTGTGTTATATTGCTAAAGGTTTGTATCAAACTACAATTCAATACAAATAAAAAGCAATACAATGTATGTGTGTGTGCATTTGAACACTGTGTATCCAATTGTGTATTTTGCATTGCATGTTCTGTGAAAACACTCATGGTGATCGCAGGCAAAACATTAGTTATTCTGTAGACAAGTTATAAAACTATTCAGCCTAAAACATGTGTGTTTTGTATTGTTCTTAAAGTGTATCTAAAGATACACAAACTGGTAATGTTTTTTGTTTTATTTCCTAGTAATATTCAGGTAGCTATATTTACAATAAATACATTCAAATAGTACTGTGCAGTAAATTTAAGCTTTGTTTTCAAAACAATTATTCACTAATTTCCCAGCCCCGTATTGAAATTATTTTCCCCTGCCCATTCATCCACTTTGATGTATTGTTCACAACATATTGAGTCCCATGTCATTCTTTATGTAAAGCAGTCTAGCTTTTAGGCAGGATTTCTGATTCAGATAGAGCCTCTATCAATCAGGCTCGACATCAAAGAAAACCTAAGGAGAAATCAAATCAAAACATTATTCTGAAGTCACTACCGTTGGGCTGGCATTAAAACAAATGATACCTCACAAAACCATGCTACTTTACAGTATTCACAATACCCTGTCACTGACACAATGTGCAATGCCAAAGGTGCACAGACCACATAGGTGAATTTTGGATTAGCATTGTTATAGTTTTAGCGCTTCACCCCTACAAAAGAAAAAATGAAAAAAAAAAAAAACGAATGTACATGTTATCTTATATAAATATAATTTGTGGTGTGATTTTTCTGTAAGGAAACATATGGCCTTCATGTTCATATGCACATGTGATGAGAAAAACCTTCCCACGTAACCTATAACCATTTTAATTACTGAAGGACTACAGGAGGTATTTCGAGAGCAAACACTGTTCTGGCTTGTGGATGTGTGTGGGTGTGGTTTAGCCAGAGAGAATAGAGCAAAGCCAGGGGAGAAAATGTACGGTGACTTTGGCATTCATCTTATGGGAGATTGAGTGGGCACTGATCCCATAGTATTATAGAACATCCCTCTTTATGCAGACTAGAAGGCTGCATTCAAATTTCCAGTGCTTCATGTAAGTCAATGCAAAATCTTGTTAGTGACACAGGGTGACATAAAGGTAAAGTCAGCTATTGCAAGTTAGTTAGTATTATTATATCTTAGACTGTTAGTGTGGGCGCGAGAGGGCGTGTTGGGGGTGTGGTTCACAAGACTGCGATTGGGAACAGGTGTGGTGAATTAGTATTCACCCCTTTCTAAACGGGAAGAAGCCGCTCAACACAGACGAGACAAGAAATGGGATGCACTATGCGGAACACTCTCAGTTGAACTGTGTTAGTGATTAAATGTGTGGACACACAGACAAGCTGGATATAAAATGTGCATGTCAAGGGCAGCCACAAACTCAATGTTTGTCACGTGTTAATCTGAACTGCCATTTTTTTCTGGTTGAGATACAATGTAATGTCAATCAGGGCTTCATGGTCAGATACCCACATACAACGCTCACATCCTCTACATTGTATTTCAGGGAGTCTTGACCTTATACTCATGGTTCTGCCAATGAGAGCACACGTGTCCAATGAACCATGCAGCCTATTTTAACAAGATCCAACAGCCTGCAATGGCTTTGGCTGGACTTCACTACCTGCACAGCATCTGGATTGCTCCTATTGCCAGGCAAAATGTCTCCGGTTTCAGACAGCCTTGATTTTATGCACCATTGGACAATCCGCAGCGTATCAGACACGGCTAATGATAATGAAGACCAAAGCTCCTACCAGCTCTTGCCGTTCTCTCAAGCCTCTCTCCAAACACTCTTAACTTCTAATGAACAGACAAAAGATCTTGTCACAGCATTTGCTTTCAGATCAGCGCAGGCACTGTCAGGAATACATGATTATTCCATCAGATCTCTTCACAAGCCTATCTGTGATTTATTAGGGAATAAATAAGCAGACGCTATTGGAACGTAATGGAGTGGGCTAATATATGGTATTGTGGAAACTCTACCCAATCAGTCAGGCCCCATTGGGAGAGGAATGTTCAATGTCCTTCATTTGGCGCAATTATTCTAACATACTGCATGAGATTCTGTGATGTGGTATGCACATTATGTGTCTTGTGCTGTTCTTTTGCAGACCATTGAATATTCTGTCATCATTCCATTTTAATATAACAAACATATTGGGAAGATGAAGTGGGTATATATTCTATATGCCCACCACAGCTATATTCCATCTACACTATATGTTACTCCTTGGATGTTACTTTTCTATGATGCAGTTATGTATGTCTCTATAAAAAAATGTTAATGTGTTCAGCTGTTAACATGTTTAATTAATCTCATTTTCTTCGTCCTTAGTCGCACTTGTTGTCAAACAATGATTTAAGTGTGCAATGACCTTCAGTGGATATTGTTTATGGTAGAAGAAAAAAGAAATGGCACTGCAGTGTATCTCCAAAAGAAAAAAACATCTAAATAATTCTGTATGCACAAGCATTTCCGCTAGCTGAATAAATATAGTTTTCTTTTATATGTAAGACTGGTTGCGCTATATATGGCTAATTTATCTACTAGGTACATTTACATAATACAGCGATGTATATGTATGTTTGTTTTTTTTGTGGCTGCCCAAATGTAATCCACATACTGTCTTCATGGAGATTATAAATGTCCTATTTCCTATAAAATAACCCTGTCCAAATTAAAATATGTATTTTATTTAGTTGTATATATTTGTTCCAGACGTCTCAACTCGAAAGTTGAGAATTTCCGACCTCCTACTAGAAAAAATACAATGGAACGCCAATCAAAGTCGGAGTCCTTACTTGGGAACTCGGGGCAGATCCGACTACCCCGAGTTCCCAATTTGACGTCAAACAACAATGGCGGCACCCATGGAGGCGCATTATCAAAAAATCAAAAAGGCAATTTAAGTATATTTGCCTGTATTTTATTAATGATAATAATAATAATAATAATACATGCTAACATATAGTAAAACCTGTGCGATATGTAAGTTGATGTCAAAATAGCCAATGTCAATGATGTTATTTGGTAGTTTATACGGTCAGCCATGTTTTTTTATTTACGTTTAGCATTGTGCACCTGGAATGCTTTGAGGTCGGAAATCGGAAATTGAATCTAGGAAATAATCGACCTGCGAGTTGTCTGGAATGTAGCATAAGTACAACATTTTCACCATTGGACAATGCACAATGCAAACAATCCCCTTTGGTTGTCCGCTCCAAAATGTCGTAAAAAAGCCTAAACAATAAGTTGCAAGTAGGCATATTCATTCTTCTTGTATTGTGTGCACTTAATAAGCAGCAGAAGAGAGCATATTCTTATCATGCTTTCATTGCATTTTTAAATGTGTAATTTCTCACAAAGGTCACAGAAGAACTTGACCTTGATGCAGGGCCAATATACTGAAGTGCACATTATAGGCTACATGTGCTGCATATCAATGTGAAAAAAATATAATCTTCAATGTTCATGACATTTCTGTCTGCCAAGGAAGTGGCCATGGGGTTGAGTCATCTTCTATTCTGAGTAATGACATCTTAATGGTCATTTAAAACTGTCACAATGTATCATGTTTGTGAGTGGGAGTTAAAGGGAATTTCCAGATTTATTTAATTTAGTAATATGTAGATTAATATACAGTAATGTTATTTTGGTAGCGCTATTTGTGAATAAAAACATTTTGAGACTTAGTCAAATGTAATACCAAGCTAAGTTAAGGTGCTTGGAATGCGTCTGTCGTGCCCTGTTGTTTTGCTTAGAGGTTATGCGATGGATAAATATTTCAAGTAAAGGATTACAGTTGGAGTGGGTTTTGCTTGTCAGTCTGGGGTTACGGCATACACTATGAAACATTAACAGCCATGACATTCTGCATGTAACCATCAGAATGCATTAGGATACTCCTGTCCCAGACCTTTACAGAGATGCTCCTGAACCAATCAATATTACAGGATAAATCACAGGGTCAAAATGAAATTATAAAAACATGAAATGTGAGTAAATTGCATCACTTCTTTGAAGTAATTAATTAAAACAAGAATTGTGTTAAATTTGCTCATTCAAGGTCTTGTTGTAGGCTAGAGTATTTTCATATGCTTCAGTGTATGTAAAATGCTATTAGCGTTTAGCAGCTAATTGGATTGTGTGATGGCTAACACAATGGAATCAGAATACAGGTTTTTTAATTTTTTATTAGATGATATAGACGTTTTTTTCCCCCACCAGTTAAGAGCATAGGCCTGCACAGGGAACAGAACAGGCATGCTTTTTGGTCTACGACTGCCTTTGAAGGATTCTATTCTATGACTTCTTTCAAATTTATAAGGGAAGTTTCCAGAAGCAAAAATGTATAAAACAATCGGCTGTTCTCTTATTAACCTTTCATTACCGTCAATCAATAATTTAAATTAAATCCTACTTTAATCTGATCCATGAGCAACATAAACGGTCACAAAAATAAAAAGATTTGGCACGCCAATGCAGTAAATTGCTTTGGATGGCATTTCAAAGAACAGTGTTTAGGCGTGTGTTGTAGTAAGTAGTTCAATTTAACGTATGGAAAGTAATCAGATTATGTTACAAAATGTAGGTAATCCAAAAATTATGTTACTGATTGTAATTTTAGTCTGGTAACTAGTAACTTTAACAGTTTACATTTAAAAAGTAACCTACCCAACCTTGAATATAACGTGGTTAATAAAACTATAGTTGAGAGCATACACACCCATTAGGTTTGGTTCTGCTTTCTTGTATTGTGTACATGCAGAATAAATGACAACTGTTAACGCAGCTTTCCGTTTGTTTATCCTCTCACAATTATCCCTAAACACAATTTTCTTCATTTTCAACTGATTTAGCTTTGTGAAAACAAGCAGCCATGCACACAGCAACAAACGACTCATCAACTGCTATTGCAAACATTGCCAGCCAGTATGATATGATATATGATAAACCCAGGTTTGTTGAAGTCAGCGCGGAGTTATGCAATCAGTGGATGTTCCATCCAGTGACGAAGACTCTTATACTGTCTGGCAAGGAATATACAGTTAAGACAATGGCACTCTTGCTCAGATATAAACGTATGGCAAGTCGTTCATAGCTATCCAGCCAGAGACTAACAGACCCTGTGGTTTCCACTTAAAATGAGACCTGCTGTTCATTCATAACCTGAATGCACCAAACTCTACAAACTTATCCACTTCAATTAGCTAATTGCTTTTGAGAGTAAGTCACACATTGTCACTACACAGGCATGTCATTGATAGGATAGGTGAGCAGGCCAAGCTTATTATGAAGGCAAGGTCTGTCTGGCCCTGCAACATGGAAAATTCTTTATTGATTAACGTATCGGCACAGGGTCACTACATTTCATAATGCCATATTCGAGCTTCAAACAATACATCGGGTTAAGCAATTTTGCTCAATTATGTAACATCGACCAAAGCCTGAGAAGGACGACAGGCTCATTTAAAAAGTGTCAGGCATGGTGGATTAAATATCAGTCATGTGGTCAAGCCACAAAGGCTCTTCTTCACGAATCACCCATTAAAGCTCCAGAAAGTAAGAACAACTTTGCAAGCTCCCAGGCTGAGGAGACAAACTTTCTTTTTCATGTAAGTGCGAAACCAAATCTGTTAAAGACACCTTGTGACATGTAAACACAGATGGGGGGGGGGGGAATTCAGTATCTCTGAACCCCTGCTCCACCCTCTCACCTTCATCTGCGCCGTTCTGCTCCTGCTTCTCTGCTCCTTTCAACTCCCAAAAACTCCTCTTCGTGGCGCCTGAAAACGCGAATGCGAGCGCTGTTTATCCCTGATCCAAGGAGCTCGGAGGGGCCTAGTGTACAATGAGGGGTGAAAAGTGGTGGAGGGCGTGCAGAGACGCAGGCACATCTGAAGGCAGCCTTCAAACCTAGCAGAGGCCCTAGCTCAACATGTCTGCGTGACATTAAGGATTAGCGGGGTTCGAGAGAGAGAGAGAGAGAGAGAGAGAGAGAGAGAGAGAGAGAGAGAGAGAGAGAGAGAGAGAGACGGTGCTCGCATCACGAGGCCTGCACTTGTTAATCTCCCTCCTGCCGACATCGCTCACATCATCTCATTTCTCTCTCTCTCTCTCTATCTCTCTCTCTCTCTATCTCTCTCTCTCTCTCTCTCCTCTGGACAAACTTTAATTAGTTTTACCAGGGATTTAAGGAAAAGTTGGTGCTTTCGTCAGGTGATAAAACAGTAAATGCCACTGATCTCAGTCAGGGGTTAACAGAGTGGAGGTCTAGCGGTGGACTCCTTGGGAATTTGGATCAGATTGAGGTAGAAGTGGAGAAATGACCAAGTTGGAGGACAAAATAATGTGAGAAAAGGGGTAACTGAATGAAAAAAAAAACATTTCAGTTCATTTATTTTTAGTATATGTACTGTATTATTCGATATGCTTGTGAAAGTAGGAGGATGCACAGGCAAAACGGACTACTATTATTTGATTGTATTGTAATGTTGTTGTATAAAGGGTGTACCCTAGCTACAGATAGCTATCTCACTAAAATATATAATGTGCGTGTTTCTCACTAGAACTTCACTGTACTTTTAAGTTCCTCGTCAACAAAATGAGGAATAGTTCGGTGACCAAGTGACCATCTGGACATAGCTCTCTGTTCATTAATTATCCACAGAAGCACTAATTGGAAATAATGGGTTTCCCTAATTACTGTCACCGGCGACAAAGCAAGTGCTGGTGAGCAAAAACAGCGCGGCACCTGGACATTCCGCCACATGCCGTTCCCTCTGACACACCGCAAACTGACATAATGAGGTTGACAAACTGTCAGCAATTAATGAATGTTATTGAAAATTGAGATAGTTGTCTTGAGATGCTTTCAGGGTGCTGCGTTTCATTTCATCAAGGTGCCAGAGATTCTCCGAGAGCGTTGGCATTATTAAATGTATATAATTGAGATTGTGCCACATGTAGTGCCGCCAACAGATGTGCCAAACCTTTACTGTGTTTTCTTTTTGGGGGAAGGACACACAGCCTCACAACACACAACTGGGCTAGTAGGTAGAAACACCAGCAAGTAGTCAGTACCAAAATATTATGACAGATTAAACTTGGCATACCAAATTGGAATACCATTAGCAAATGTGTTGTCAAACAAAACCAACGTGATGAAAAATTATAATTTAATTAAATATTTCACCATTAGGCCTACTTATATTGACCAGATTCATGCCACAGCCTGTAAATAAACTCAAACGGAAACTATTAGAGCATACAGTAATTTGTTTCCACAGTTATTCAAGTTAGTTAGTTATTTTAGTTATCTTATTGTCCTCGAAGAGCAAATTCTTTCCCACAGTCACAATATTTCCTTTATCTAAATGTTTTGAAACAAGAGACAGCACAAGCTATGCTCCGGAAGTCTCCAGATGGGGTTTTTCTGCAGTCAACGGAGAAGCCATGGTGTCTCTGTCGGTGTCCCACTGCCAGCGCACAGCTAATTGGGTGTCACTTTGAATATCACAGCTTGCGATATGCCTTTAAGAAAGCTCCTAGACACGAAGGGTGTGTAGAAGGGGGGTTCGTCACTGTAGTCCTGGATCCTGCACATCATCAATCTTGATTTGAGGGCCTGCTAGGAGAGGACAGGAGAGGGGAAATGCATGAAGAATCCCCCCCCCCACACACACACAAACATACACACACTTGAACAAATACACAAGGATTTCCCCGACAGGTTCATTCTCCCAAGGCTTCATAAGGTAAATAATCTGCGTTTGATCCTACATGATGTGTGTGTGTGTGTGTGTGTGTGCAAGGTCCTCAGAAAACCACTGCAGTACCATCAGACATCACGTAGGTCTGGAGGTGAAGAGCTGCACCCTTTTAGAAGGAGCCTCTCGATCATGTTCCCTAGCCATACCTCTTATTCCTTTCCTCCTTTGCCTCTGGCTATGGTTTTACGCTAGCTTCTCCTTAAGTGTGTGTGTGTACATGCAATCTCCCTGTCCCGGCTGATGTCTCATTCAGAATGCTGACATGCATCTTAATATCCTGATTGCACATACCCCTGCACATATGAAGTAGTATTTCACAATATTTCCACATAAACGGAATGTGAAATTACGATATGGATGTCACCAGGCTGTCTGTGAGATATTCATCCCTATTGCAGTAAATTCTAGTGATTTTTCAAATATTATATTAGCAGTATGTATTAGAGTCACAACATGACCTCACAAATCAGTCACACTCGTAAACTAAAACCAAGGTGTATTTGGAGACGACACATTCAGGGCCCCTGACACAATGCAAATCAAACCCTTAAAACCGCAGCAATCAATCAGTTAGCCAAGAGCGTTAGCACTGTTCCTCATGCACGCGCACGCACGTATGCATGCCAACACACACTCACAAATATTCGCAGGCCTTGGCTCAAAGGTATTTTGCACTTTTATAGTAATTAATTCTCTGGCGCATGCAGGGGAGGTGGTTCTGTCAGAGCCGAATCTTCTGCACCATTTAACAAGATAATGGCTGAGCTTTTTATGATGTCTTTATTTAAAAGTGACCTTGGCTTCAGTCGTCAAGGTGTTGGCAGCTACGGTGCTGAGGCTTTTGACTGGCCAAACAAAGTAAGAGTGTCACGTCAACTGTATTCTCACATAGCTAACAATTCAGAAAATATGTTTTAGTGACACCCTGGGCCTGCCGCAATTGTCTGTCTTCAGTAGTCTTTGGTATTCCATCTCCGCACACTGCCTCACAATCACACTCCCATGCTAAATTACGTGGTTCAGCCGCCGATGGGCGCCCTGCCTTGTACCGGTTCTCACTAAAGGCAATAGCTCGCTATAGCTCTGCGTTTGGCAGAGGGCCAGATGCAGGTGCTAAGCCAAGTCGGCCGGTGCTGGAGAAAAAGTGAACATGATGGCAGTGCTGGAGCTGCCAAGGAGACAGGTAGATCAGGATGACAGCTTCTGGTCCCCGGAGAGAGAGACGGCATGAGCAGGAGTACGTTTCTGGGAATTTGGTGTGGAAACGCTTCTGCAGCAAGAGGTTGAGAGCAAGGTACACTGTGTGTGTGTGTGCGTGTGTGTGTGTGTGTGTGTGTGTTTTCATATTCAGTGTCTGTTCAAAGTTCTGTTCAACGCTGCAAAGCGAGAATTGTTTACAGGCAAAAACAACTGTTTTCTATCAAGCGAAGTTGACAGAGTGTGAATAACCAATGCCACTGTTTAAGATGGAGAGTTCAGATACATTTACAAAGCTCCAGATGGATTTTGTGCATGATGATGCCTATTACTTCCTAGTGAATTTATTCATTCTGACAGGGAAGACGAATGTAGATATTTGACATGTATCTCTGTTAATAACTGCCTTCTGCTTCGATTTGAACCACAGATATCGATGAGAAATCAGGGCATAGATTTTCAATAGGCCCTCTGATGCAAAGTACCTGTACGGTATTCCAGATGTCAAATGCAAACATACACTATGAGAGACATAAAACAGTCACAGCTACATCTAATCTAATGGAAACATTTCTCCCAAAGGATTCATATATTAAATCCTCAGCTAGCCTTATTACTCCATCCATCTAGATCCAAAAACGTCAGCAGCAAAGCAGGAAGAAAACAGCCACACACACACACACAAAAGTGAGTATTATCTGCGCAGAAAACAACCATAGTAAAATCAGATTAATACAGCCACAACACTCTCAGACTGTCGGCCTCAGGGGACCAGATACTATTGGAGTTGCTAAGGGACCTACCTGTGGTGGGCTGTTAGCAAGTTCTCTTCGACCCGGGGCTACTAACCACACAAGCCTGCAGGGGATACTATTAATAAAAAAAATGTCCTCCCTAAAGGCCTTACCGAGGGTCTCCATTGTGTCTGCCTGCCATCTCCTGTATGTTTCCCTCGATAGTTAGCCCCTTGACTTGTGCTGACAGGTCATCCTTCATATGAGGTTGCTGGAGCGTCATTTGGAAATCAATGGCCCCTGAGCTGGAGGCTGCCTGCTGCACACTGTGCCATGTGTCTTTCAGCCTCGTCTCGGTCAGCTGACGAGCTTTGTAGGACACTTTAAGGCATGCGTTTGAGTGAAAAAATAGGACTTTACAGACATTTTTGTTATCAAATGGCCAGGTGTGTCAAGAGCTTTTTTATTGCAATTTGGTTTTGTATTTAGTTAGAGTAACTGATTATAACATGTCTGTAAATAAAAAGTTGAAACAGAAACATTTGCTAATACAACGCACAGTAAGCAATAAAGTATATGTATGTTTACTAACACAGCTTTCATTTATTACATTTGACTGCCAATTTACTAAACATTGGGTTGAACAATGCAGGGATTTCAACAGTGACAATGAGGGACAAAATAGCAATATTGCAGTGCACAGGGATATCAAATGATAGGCGTGAGCTAGCAAAGATTTTTAGGTGACATTTTACAGTAGGATAGGTGAGCAGGTACACATTTAAGTAGCTGCACCCCAGCACTGAGCTTGACTCCACTACAACTTTAAAAGATGCATCAAGCAGCTAAGTGAGTAGAGGGGAGGATCTGTGAGGGAAACCCCCACATTAACGTTAACATTCGAATTTGATGACGTATGAGTGTACGAAGTGTACCGTTGAAAACCAGCTAGGTCCTGGGGTGATTTTAACAGATTTGAGGTGGAGTTCTGTATTTAGCACACAAAATTAGTTTTTTGTTTTTATAAAAACAGGAATGTTGTCAAAATTAACAACAGGATTAATCTGTTATGATGAGACACATCAATGCTGTTGTAGTTTACAGCTCAAAAAACACATTTTACGGCACAGTTACATTATAGGAGAGGTAATTAACTTAATAAACTGCAAAGACAGAGAGAAAGGAGCTACAGTAAGTTCCAAAAAGGAAATGTTTTATCTTAAGACTTCAAAGGGCAACTGATCACATCTTTATATTACCTTAGTATTAGAATGTTTTCAGGCCTGACAGCACCAGCTTAACCATTTACACACAAACATAAACAATTCAATATCGTAATTAAACTCGTTTATTGTCTTTATTTATAATGACTTTTTTTAATCTATTACATCTTCAAACCCCTTCTATCCAATGCTGGAACAGTAACGTGGACAGACCAGTTAAATAGCCCAGTACCAATACAGTATGTATGCTTAAATGTGCTTTTATTGTCACAGACACAGCAAAATTCACCCTCTGCATTTATCCCATCCCTCAAGGGAGCAGTGGGCAACTCATGTGCAGCGCCCAGGGACCAACTCCCGATTAGAGCCACTGGCACTGACTGGAGAGAGTTAACATACTGTAACATGTTTTTTGATAGTGGGGGAAACTGGAGCACCTGGAGGAAACCCAGACAGACACAGGGAGAACACGCGAACTCAACACAGAAAGGCCAGGATGACTGAGGTTCAAACCCGGGACCTTCTTGCTGTGAGGCCACAGTGCTAACCACTGGGCCAAAGCTCCATGTAGGCAGCACTTTCTAGCCTGGTTCCGTCCGACTAATTGCTCTCAGCTCAATTTATTTATCTTAGATTACAGTCTGTAAACTTTGTTAGCATTAGCATTTTTACAACCACACTGCTGGCGGTCCACTTAGGGTTAGGTGACGTTGGTGGTAGATGAGCTAGATGAGGTTAGCAAAACAGTTATCCAATAGTTTCTAAATGAACCAGAGGTCTACGGCCAGTAGGAGGCAATGACTGTGAACACTTCCCAATGGAACGAGCTCAGACCCGATTCAAGAAGTGAATTTTGCTTCTGGTTACACCAGGCTACTTCCTGGTGGTCTCAAATGTACTATTGTATAGTGCTATTGCTAGTGTTTATAGCAAAATGTGCTTTACTCCAACTGCCTTTTACACACAAAATATGTAGGAGACCAGAGAAGCTGCAGGCTACTGAAGCAACTTTGAAAGAACATACAGCACATCACTTTCTACCAAGTTTTGGGGATTTATTTTAGCAGGATTGCACTGGACTTGGCAAGAACATTCTTGTGAAACTGATTCATTTTCTGAAAGTACATGTGCCCTTTTATATGTATGTTACAACATAAATATTTCTAATTGTATACTGCATGTTTCTATGTACCTTGATAATTACTCAGTAAGCCGTTCTGTTTTATGCCTTTAACTCTATACAGTATATATATGAATACATTTTAATTCCACATTTGTCTGTATAAGACATTGCCAATGAATCATAAGTCAAGAAAAACAAGATGAGAACACCTCAGATAAGAATTGACATGACTGCACGTGATTTGCCCAATTCATCAAAAGTCAACATTGCGATTAATGAGGCTGACTACGTGTGTCTACAATGACAACTGTACAGTTCATTAATGATAATTCAAGTTGTTTTAAGCAATTTATTGTTCTGTTGTTTTTATGTGTTTCCCCTAATACTATGCTGATGTGTAAGTTCAAACCGCTTTAAAATGTACAGAGCTGTTTAGCAGCTGCTGCAATGTCACAGATAACAGAAGAGCATATAATGACTAAACAATATATTTTAGTACAGCCAAAAAAGAGATGTAGTCCATCTGATTAGGTGCATAGTTACCTCCCTAGTGCTGTAGAGCAGAGCGCCTTCAGGCCTATAATAAAAATGTAAAAATCTATCCTTTTGAAACCTACAGAAACATTATTGTGCCTATCAGGCACAGCATATAGTTTTCTGCCAGGCAGTCGTTGTAACTTGCTGGAGAGCGGAAAGGGATTTTGTAAAACTAATGTGTTGCCCAAAGCAGTAAAGGTTGTGCTTTAAAGCACGCCGACACCTTTGTGGCAGAGGTTTGATGTAATTGATGCGATCCCCTTTATAGCTTGTGTGCAGGACGCCTTTGTGTTTGAGCATCCTTGTGTGTATCTGAGAGGCAGGGGGAGGCAGAGGGTGGTCAGCCGAGGGAGTGTATTCCCTGGTACAGGGCCCAGCGTTGACAACAGGAGAAAAGATTACCCCCCGCAGATGAATCAATGTAATGAAGGTTGAAATAGACAAACACATGCTTGTGGTAACAGCGCCATCTATTAAAGTAAAGCTGCCATTTGGAATTTGTTTTGTGTGTGCATTTGTCTGTGTTCCATGCTTGTATGTTGTCAGTGTTGGACGGATCGAAGCTAATGGATGGACATCTGAATACAAGTAAATGCTGTTAAGCTCCACGAAGCATTTACTTGGTCAGAATGAATAACATGAAATAGGCAGGTGAAAGGTGTTACATTCAACTCAAGTTTCAAGGTGTAGTCAGGGATTTTAAAACTTGTTGATATTGGAACTCTTATCAAAACAAAAACACCACTCCCTTCAATTCCATAGAGTGCTCTGTTAGAAGCTCTGCCCCAGACAGTGGGTACGCATTGCCCAGGCTAAAGATGAGTGTTGTGTGTTGCGGTCTCCAACAGTTGGTGTTCCTATTTACAGAGCCAGGGCTGTACTTAAATACCGGATTTCTTCTCAGCACGAACACAGAATGGACAGATAGCGGAACATGAACAGATATTTACCTTTTTAAGACATTTAATAGCAGGAGTATACAACCCCTAACCCTAGTATAGCGGGGAAAAAGAAATAAAAAAAATATCTTTGCCCGTTATTGGTCTTGCCCACGCAACTGTGCTGAAGTCTCATAAAAGACTGGGCAACATTTTCCTGAACTCAATATATGGAAAGCACTGGAGTCAGCACAGGCCAGTGGCCCTCTGTAACGTATTATGTTATTGTATATATGGTGACAAAGCTGTCCTGTGGGCAACAGGACTGTATTGAATATTTTGTGAAATGAGTATTCCAATTCAGGAGTCCACAAAAATGATGGAATTGTGTATGTTATAGTCCATTTACATGCACAACCAGCGGCAGTGTCCCTACACAATAAAAGTCGGAGCTCCACAAACATGTTTGTCTCTCTGACAGTGTGAGTCTGACATTCAGAACATCTTCTTCAGTTGCCCTTTGGAGCTGAACAGCCATTCTCTGACGACTCATAGGTGTGATTAGCATTGGACTGAAGATCGTTTGCTGATTCATCTTCTCCATGTCAGCGGGGTCTCACACGGGCTAACCAGTCATTTCTATGGCCTATATGGATCACAGAAATAACTCACACTGTCTAGGCAGAAGGGGGGACTGCTGTGGCTGTTTATTCATTCAACAGGCTGAGATAGTGCCCAAAGGGGACACTGCTGATGGTTTTGGTCGGTGGGGGGTTTGGGAGGATTTTTAGGAAGATCATGGCAACAGGGCAGCGTGACAGTATAATCCCATCAGACAGTTTGTTTTACCACAAGCCTTCTGTCATTATAATGGAGCCTCGAAGGCAAAGACTGACTTCGGTCTGTGTGAATAATTAGATAGCATATTATGACCTCAGGGGTAGGGAATAATACCACATAGCATTGAATCAACAAAGATAAATCAAATTATACATACACTTTTCTAAGATAACGACACCAGAGGCAATGTTACACAAGGAATGTGCCATAGATGGGGACACAAACTGGTCAGGATAATGGATGCTAAAGTGGAAAATAGTGATATTGTTCAATGTACGTTATGCTTAATACATGACCTAGCAGGTGCTTTATCATAAGTGACTTACAGTGAGTACAATTACAGATGTAAAGGAATAAGTAGGGGTTGTAGGCATTGTGCTCACAGCAAGTTGGGGTTCAAACCTTTCTTTTAGTCTGGGAGATTGACCACCCTAACGGCTAAGCTGTCCTGTCAGCATTTTTACCTCTGCTTAACAGAAACTCCTTCAGTTGAATGGAGCACAGCAGTAGTCGCAAAGCATTTAATTTTACATGTGATCCTGAGGCAAACCACCGGCAAGCATGATGAAGCAAAATGCATGTGTGCGAACACATTAGTGTGGGCGCACACATGCATTTTCATTAGTGCTTACAGCATCAGCAACAGTGACGTTTCTATGCCTATTTTAGGGATGCTTAATATGAATCCTGGGGGACCATGCCCTCAGATCCCCTTAGTAAAGGCTTAGTCCCATTAGTCATGAATGTCTACTGAAGTCCCTGGTCAGCCGTGTCCCGTGAATAGGTAACCAAACTCAGAGTTTTATATCTGAGCTTAAATGGGACAGCATTCGATCGTTCAACATCTGTGAACACAGTGATGTATAGCAACCCACCACATGGTAAAATAGACCTTGTTTTGGTAGTAAGATAGGAAATATGTTCAGATTGTAATAATGCAAGTTTTGTTCATAAAATTAGTCTATTCCTCAAGGAATTATTTTAGTTTGCTTGGTGAGTCTACCATGGAAAAAAATGTAAATAATGTTTAGTGATGGCAAACAGGGGAAATGTCAGTCTATATGTGCCTCCCGTCTGAAGTCTCCTCATCCAGCAAAACAAATACAAACACATATGTCACTCAAGATATTTAAGATGGAGCTTAGTGTATCTAAGCTTGCCAGCAACATATATAGTATTCAGTGGGGTCCATGCTTGGAGGTTGGCAGGTAGCTCACCATTAATATCAGCATTTGCAGTGATTAAAGTGTGTAATTTCTCATTAGGGCTCAGCAAACGACAGACAAGCTAATTGGCGCTCTCTCTTGAATGGGGCCCTGTAAACGGCTGCTGATATCAATTACATGTGAGCGGACATGCTTTAGAAGAGCTGCTTAGCCAAGGAGGGGGGGGGGGAACTGATGATACTGCAATTTAGTCCCCCAGTGCAGAAATATGGATGCATTGGCTTTAGGTGAGGAAGGTAAAAATAATTGTGTTTTTGAATTTCTGCACTGGTCTGTGGTGCTTGGAGGTGTAATTCTCATCTCAATGTCCATTTTATCTGGTTTGGTTACAGACCTGAGACACATGACTACTGTACTTAATGTTTCATCCTTATTAAAATCTTAAAGTACTTCTAAGACAATCGTAAAACACTTTACTCTGTACAAGTTAACTGCTAATATTAACTACACTTGCACTATTTATATTTTTTCTATTGTGTACCTATCTAGTTATTTTTCTCTATCTCACTATATTAAATCACTTTACGTCTTATGTTTCTTTGCATATATAAGCATACAGTAATTTTTAGGACTTTAGGCCATTGCTACAGTATTGTTATTGTCAATGTGACATTTATTTTAAAATAATTTACATTTAGGATTAGGGTTAATTGGACTATACATCTTGTTTGATTTCTTCTCTTTTTCATAGGGTGTGTTCACAGATGAAACATATCCTGCAATGGGAAAGTGTATAATATTTCTTTAGATTACCGGCATGCCATACATTTATATCGCTAGTCGCTGCTGACTATTTAGTTCAGGCATATTGAATACTGATTTTGAGTATGTATTTCATGTCACATTCTGTTATTTTCCTTCAGGCCTACAAAAATGTATTGTAATCCTGTTACAGTAATTGGACTATTCTTTTTAAGAGAGACAGGGTTTTTAGATAGATGTCATGTAGTGTAATTTAACATAACATAACATGTAATTTCATGAGTATAAGAAGGACAGTACTGAATTGACATATGTAATTGTTTAACTAATTGTTCCATATAACATACTGCTACTGTATACAAACCTGACCAATGCTTCTTCCATGGAAAGACTGTAACGGGGCAAAACAGGGTGGAAGCGGTCAATTATCTGCACAACATGTGCAAAAGGGAGGAGAGAGGGAATGAAAACATCCACATATTGTGTAGCCCCGTGGTCGCCCATTTAATTACCTGTTGTATCGCCCATTATGCTAGGCAAGCTGAAAGGGCATTTTCTGTTTCATGCACCTTTCATGTTCCCCTGGCGAGCAAATGGATTATCCATTCACTTTGATATAATGAGGACAAAGACTCCCTTTTGACTTGCACATGGAACTCGTGGAACATCCATTAAAATCATGCAAAGGCAAGTCTTGGAGTGGGTGGGTTCACGTGAGACTGTGGGCGTTTTGCACTCACAAAGAGCGAGTTGACGGAACAGCCAATGCGTTGAAAACATTCCAATATTTTTTTGGAGAAAGGACAAAAAAAAGGTACAGTTGTCTTCATATCAAAAATCGTATTTAACCAAGGCAGAACCGTATTAAGAGAAGCTGCAGGGAGGAGCAATATTTGGCGGGCTCATATGAAAATGCATGACAGCACCATACTGCAAGTTTTGTATGAGTGAAATGTGCATGAAATAGCATTGCCCAGACAGCATGTGCACACAAGCATGCGTCTCTCTCTCTGTCCTAACACATATCTGGCCCTTGCTTGCTTATCTCACTCTGTAAAATGCATAGCTAGGGAAAACATTTTGGCAACTTCTGCAGTATCTATCTGCAGCGATTAAGCTTGTCTGGCAGCAGACATGCTGTCAGTCCCTGATACCACACAAACCCAATGGACTCCACTCCACAAACGGCCTGTCGAGGCAACGGTTTCACTCTTGGCATTCAAATGGGAACTCATGTAACAAAGCAATAACCTGCCATGAGCCAGACAACACAGTGATCTGTTTTTCACTCTTGGCAACAAGCACCCTGGGCAAATTCTGCCTCACAATGAGGCTATACAATAAACTTTGGTCCCAGAGATTCAGAGGAGCTCTATCGCACATGTACACACATGCAAAATTAAAAATCAAAGTGCCTTTGAAAACTGGTTTTGATGAATTGACAGAGCTACTCGATTCTACATTCCTTCATCGAAGAGAACGGAAAATTGTCATTTTTACAGTAGCCAGACCTTCCTGGATAATTTGAAGCCGCATTTTTAATGAAGAAGCTTTTCCCTATTACAGCACAATGTTCTATCTACTAACCAGGCCACCTGCTTTTGATTATATAAACTTTGTGCCATGAAAGTATTTCGGAATCCTTCTGAGGCAGGAACCAGCCATTAGTCTACTGCCCAAAATGAAAATGTGTAATAAAAGTGAAACATTTTACAATAAGAGAATGGAAGAATGAACAAGAATTATACAGTAGACTAGACAATATATAGTACCTATTTAAAAAAGCTGTATACTGTATTGTCTAAGGCATAACCACAATATTAATTTGCATGTCCCCTTCCAGTATATGAAAGACCAAATTATGCCCGCAGTCTTAATTAATAATATATAACAAACAATTCTGTAGCAGCCAATTAGGTACCATTGTCTGAACTAATCATTAGGCCAGGTGTTCAGCAGAGCAGTTTTAGCAGAACGCTTTGTGGAAGACTGCTATACACTGTTTGCGCAACAACCAATCAAATCACAGTGGAGGTGGGACCTAAACAGTTTCTTTCTTTGATCCTAGATAGGTCCTGCATACATCAGCAGATGATTTCCTACACGAGCGGTACCAGACGAAACACAGATTCCTCTGGTTAAACTTCTTGACATCCTCGTTTAGCCTAGAGAGCAATACAGCAGTGTTGCCAACACTCGGCCAACACATTGCTCCTTTATCTGCATTTAGCATTTTTTCTTCATTGAATTTGTATCGAGCTGAACAAGGTGCTTCCGAATAACCATTGATATACAGTATATACTGTATGACCATGCATCAATTGGACACAAGAATATGTCTTCTTACCATGTCAACCAAACCAAAACAGCAGCTTTAGGCATGGTGTTATTTTGGGGATGTAGTAAGAAGATAGAATGGCCAGGGCCCATTGGACATGCATGCATCCCATGGCGGTATCTTGAGTATAGCAGATATGACACCAGTGCTGGGTGACGAGACCCGTGATGATGTGGTGGCTCTCCTCACCGTCGCTGGCCAAGCCTGTCCAGCGCGTCGGACAGCCGCGGCGTCCAACAGCTGTCCCGCCCACTGTGCTTCTGCCCGCCTGATGCCCACATGGAGGTGCCAGTTGCTGGCACCTCCACCGGTGTGTGGATGACGGGTGTGTAGTCGCCACGACACTGAGTCCGTGTGCTTATGTGCGTTTGCTCCCTCGCCAGTCTCGTCACGTCCTGTTTCCACAGATGTATTCACGTCAGTGATATTCCCCTGCTGTTTCCGTATTGGATATGACAGTGATGTAAAGTGTATCTCTGAAGCGCACACCCAGACGCTTAGAAGTTCCAATGGACACACGAGGAGAACACTGGGTCTGTTTCATTCAGCTCCAGTCCTCTTCATTTGCAACCTTGGCATCTCACACCTGCCATATATGGCAAGCAGCACATCGAGCGCAAGGCATTTGGCATTTTGTGAGCGCAGTGTATATTTCGTAGGGGAGTGGGCGGAGGGTACCAGCGGCGCTCCTCTATCCGCTGACCTCCCACATCATTTTGACGGCCCCGAGCGCCTGGGCATATTACTATGCACAGGAAGTGATTGGCGACAAGCCAGGGAGCTTTCAAAATGTGTTGGTCTTGGTAATTTGCCTGGAGGGAGGCTGTGTAGTGATAATCGTATAATCAAGACAGCCCCTCCATTCCTCTCTCCATTGAACCATTGTCTCAGTATCTTTTAGAAACCCCCTCCCCCACGTGGGTGTTTCCTCCAGTTGTGTAGCTTGCGTACACTGCGTGTAAATTGCATTTGGTAACATATCTGCAAATCAGAAATGTCAGTTTCTGTGACACGCATCTGAAAAGTTAATGAACTTGCAAATGAACTCGATCTATTTGGCGTTAACGCATGGCAAATATTCCTGCCATGAGCGTGTGTTGTCAGAATCTTTTGGATCAGCCATGTTTTTCCTAATTGTCCAATGCAATGCACCCTGGTTTGATTACTGAATGCCGCTTGTGTTTGAGATGTTACACATGATGTATCACAGGCCAGGCCATCCCAATCAGATGGGGAGAAACCTCTTCCAATTTGCATATTTTTTATATACTGTAAATATCATGCTTTTTCCCGTGTCATTATTATATTGTAGCCATTTGCTGTGAAACACCCAAACACTAGTGTAAGTTGAGTTGACTTATAAGTATGTAAAATAATATAAATGCTGTAGTAATATTATTATAAATAAGAATGTAGCTGCCATCTATAACGTTATCAGAGATGACAGAATTAGAGCTTCCCATTAGAGCTTCTCTCACACACAGGTGCTACTGTATAATGCTATGAAGAAGTGTATATTTCAGAGCAGAAGGGATGTCGTTCGTGCAATTTAAGTTTAAGTTATTCACAGTTCTTCTCAGCCCGGTCCTGGCCCAGGGCCACTGACATACTGTATGTTCTGCTGTGGGGAAAAAACTGCATTAGAAACACTCTAGAAAACCTCATTACCTCAATGGGAAAATAACATGTTTTATATATATATATATTATAATGCACTGAATTAGTTCAATGTTGAATTTAACATTTTAAATGTATTACTTCGTTCTTGGGAGGGATTTGCTTTATGTTCGATAAGACTGTACGCGGGGAAAAAAGCACAACTTGTTAAAAGTGCCATAAATCCAATCAAAGACATAATCTCATTTATCAGGAAGTAAATCTACACTCGTCATCAGTGGCTTAGGCTTGTCAAAGCAGATCAGGCCTGTGAAGCCATTGCCAAATATAGCAACAAACCAATATGGCGAGACTGCTGCAACAAATTGTCTGCCTCTCGTGCCACATGTTTTATCACGTTAACTGATAAGAGGGGAGGTTTTAAATCGATATCTTTCATCTCTGTCAGCATAAACTCTGGGTCAGAACATGCCAGAAATTGTCTGTTGTTGGGAGCTTCGAGCTGGTACCTTTTTAAAAACCTATGTGTCCATTTCCAGATATTTTTGAACAACAACAAGCACCATCAACACTTAAGTCTTGATGAAGATCAGCTGTTTTTATTTTTACTTCATTGTAATTTCTGGTTTGATCAACATTCAGACATTTGGAAAATTGTTGAATTGTTGAATGTTGACACTTTGTTGGTACTTATGCTTCTAACTATTTCCTGATATTATGGTGTATATTAGATAATGTATGTTGTACATGTCAGAGCCATGGAAATAACAGAGTTGTGCCATCTCCGTTCACTCCGACGGATAATTTTTTCACAGCAACGAAGCCTCAAAATAGTTGACTACTAATTACCAAATTGCCCAGCAAGCACTTCCTGGAACTATTTTGCCATAGGTTTTGCCTGTCCGTGAACCATGTGACCGTTGACATTTCGAACTTCTGTTGGCGTAACTCTGTTATTTCCATGGTACATGTATAACAGTTAACCCTGATGTCATGCTGCTGTCACTATCCTATCAGAATGTTGGTTGTGTATGACAACTGCTGTGTGATCTCTTCTATTGACAAGTACAGAATGTACTGTTTGTAAGCCACTTAAAAGTGTCTGCTGAATGCTGTAAATGTAAATATATCTCCATTAGCTATTGTACATCTACATATAGCAAATTGAGTATATATATATTTATATTATGTGTACTATCTATTAGATGTTACATTACCAAACTTAGAATAGTATATTTAGAATAGTAAGTAGGCAGAGCATGTTTCTAGAAGTTAAAATATAGTACCATAGAAGTATAAAAAATGTTTTTAGTTAGCAGGACATATATTCAAGGTGGATACACCTATAGAATAGCTGAATGTGCTGTTGGTGCTGTCAACATTGAATCCAATGTCTGTCTGACACGACACACGGGCCAGTCCCTTCAGAAGACTTACTCAAAACTCTTGATATTTGGTTTTTGGACATTTCTGCTAGCATTCATTTCGCCATGTGGTCTGGCATCACAGTCCCAATGCAACCCTGCACTGTGTGTGATAAAGGTGTGCCATGCCATTCAGAAAGGGAAAAGGGCACACAAACAATAAGGGCCATGCTTTGCTTGTTCAACTCAGCTTGGAAGTGTCTTAAATTTAGTTCAAACTCCCTGGGAGGGTGACAGGTTGCTTTCCACCCACAATAATAAAGTGGATTTACAATGTGAGCCAAAATGGAGGACAATTTTGATCCGTCTCCCAGGAGGTTTTGGAATGATGCCTTTTTCTGTCCACTTCATGCTGAGTTGCAGGACTCACAAAGCCCTATAAAGCCTCACAGTAGGGACTTTAATGGACTTTGACTCCTGACAGACACAAGGAGAGGTACTGTATGACCCGAGAGAGTATACTGTAGATAAAGAATGGAGATGTTTCAAGTAGTTTGTGAGTCAGTTTGTGTCTGGAATTACACTTACTGTAGTTAAAACCAGTTTAACAAAAATGTTTTGGGTTGAAGCTCAGAGGGTAGGAGGCCCTTCCACAGATTTCCTCTACTCCTTCCCCTACCAAACTCATAAGCTTACATTGCCTCCACCCCTTCCCTTAGACCATGGGCATGACTATGGTATATTGTTGGATGCATGCACATCTCACACTAAAGCTAAGAAATTATTACCAGGGCATGGGCTCTGGATAACATAGCAGGTATTGGAGGATGGAACGTCGTATGAGATCATGTTTGTGTGGTTTGTTGTCCTGTGTTTTCTATTAGAGACTAAGAAGTCTTGTTAGAAAACTAGATCAATGCAAGACACTTAATGAGTTTCATATTAAATGTAGCACCAGACACAAGGTGATTAAGTATGTTTACATAAGAAAACCATCACCTAATTTCCATGTGATATTCTAATAAATATTTATGGTGAACCATGCATGTGTTGATGACTGCATTGTACAATGTCACCTTCTACACCAGGCCTGGGCAAAGTCAGGCCCGGTGGCCGGATGCAGCCCTTTGAGACATTCTACCCGGCCCGACCGGTACATCAAACATTAAAAAAATGTATACAACATTAAATTACTTGACGAGCTCTGCAGAATGTTACTTAATTTACTGCTGCATAAAAGAAAACATAGTTAAAGTAAACTGTTACGGTTGATTATGAAAATGTTGCATAAGAATTGCCTATATTCATAAATATGCAAGTTAACAAAGTCAGCTGTTTGGTGTTTTATTTTTAAATGTGTTAACAAAGTAACGTGGCCCGCAAAGTTCTCTGACGTTTTCAATGTGGCCCCCAAGTGAAAATAATTGCCCACCCCTGTTCTACACTTTCTACTTGATTTGACTAAACACTGTCTATAACATTTGCACATGCTTTTATTTCATCTCTGAATATAATTATGTTTTTCTGAATAAATTCAATAAATGTTCCCTATAGTAATGGACTTTATGAACCTATCTAAACCTTACCCAACCATTTGAAATCTGTGAAGTGCCGAAAAGGCTCTTGTATCTGGGAAAAACTTTGAAACCCATGTCAACTGTTCACCTCTGCTGACGCTATAGAAATACAATGTATTGACATATCTTCAAAACAGTAAAGCATACAACATTTCTTATTTCCTTATTAGTATTCTGGGGAAGGGGAGTTTGTTTCCTCTCCCATCAATATGAGGCGCTGGTACTGTATACCTGGCACAGGACCAAGTCTATAGCAACAAAGCTGGCAGAGAAAGCAAGAGTATTGATGCTCTATAATTTAAGTCACGAAGTGTCATGCCGAACTCGATTGCACGTTGAACACCAATAAATAAGTAAAGATGTCAAGAAACAAATACAATTATCTATCCAATCAACCTCACTGATTCAGAGACTAACAGCTCTCAATAGTCTCCATTCAAATGTGTCTGTCTCTATGAAGGACAGAGACAGACAGACAAACAAACAACGTCAGAGGGATGTCTGTGTGACAGACGTATAGCTGTTCATCTATTATGAATGCATTGTTTGTTATGCTTAGTTCTGTGTGGTGGTGTTTATAAGTGTGGTAGAACGTATACTACCAAATGATGCATCTAAAAATATAACCATTATAATAATGATGGATACATTTACTAATTTTTAGGACAAAGGTGAGTTTGTATTTATAAGGACTGTTAGTATTATGTGTGTTTTTCTTGAAACATTTGAAAACAACTTGCTGTCCTATCTATATGAGTATATGCCACTTGATTTAAAATAGGCCTAAAAGAACTGGCAGTTTACGTGGCATGAGAGTAGCAGATTGCAGATGGGCATGAAGATTTGACTGGCATACTAAGGATTTAGTAGTGACAACTGAATCGGTGCAGCCACCGCCCACTCATTGACGCTTGCCAATCACTGAGTAGCAGTCCTGTCATTTTCTCCAAGTCACCATATGGGGTAATGCACTCTTTTACCAGTGGTGGAAAACATTAGAAAGTAATACTAATTTAATGTAATTAAGTAGTTTAGAGCACACAAAAAGATGTGCTATATATGTGCTATTACAAAGGTTCAGTTAATCTTAGTACTTAGTATATGGATTCTTTTGAACTGGTGCACTAGAAAGATATGTGAAAATTCCATATTTTTTCTTCTATCACACATTTAATCCTATACAAAGCAGTATAATATTAAGGATGCTACATTATGTTAGTCAGCAATACATTACTAAGTGTATACTGTACAGTAATCAGCAGATTACTGTAATTCTACTGACTTACCACCATAATGGTGGCACTGTGTGGTGTTGTTTGCTTTTCTACCCTAACTGAAATGAATGGAGTGTAGGTCTAAACATAGTGAAACAGAAAAACCAGGAACCCACTCATCGGGAGAGTGAATTTAGTTGAAGCTAAGTTGAAGAAAACCAAACATTTTTATAGAAAATGTTTATTACACCAACGTTATGCTTAAGTAACTGTTTGTTTGTGTTTTAGATGAAGTAATAGGCTAGATGCTGTGAATCTATCGCTCATATGTATCTGTAGCTTTTGCACTATAGAAATAGCCAGGGCATGTGCCAGTTGTGGCGTGTATATGATTTTTTTTCCCATTTCGCCTACGTCCACTAATAGAACATTTTAAACATTTCCTTTGAAAAAAAGTTATTTGTCTACGATAGGTTTAATCCATGTCTGAAAAACAGACAGTGTGTTTTCACCATATATATAGCATATAGCATATACCATAGTTGTTACAATGGCCAAGTAAAATAAAACAGCCTGAAAACCCATGATAAATCACTACCACTGCTGAACAGTGCAATACAGTACAGTACGTAAAAGAGGACACTTGTTAAAAGATGTATTGTAATTTAAATATACATTTGAATTTATATTTAATATTTTACAGTAATAAAGTTGACCTTCGCAGCTTGAAGTCTGACATTCCAAAAAGACTGGTACCATGACAGAGACCCCTCTAAAGTTTATCTTCTCTCTCATATGACATGAGAGGTCCATACCCCAGTGTGGACCAAGGTCCCCTCACCATACTCCACTTCATGGACATTCCCATAGTGACATATTCACTATCCTCTACCTACGTTCACGTCTTAGATATTTACAGACATTGTCAACTCTTGCACACTGATGTGCACGTAGGGTACAGCACACACGTGCATTCCTTTTACAGCCACAATAATAGAATCTGCATTTATGGATCGAGGTTTACGTTTACGTTATGTTTTTCACCTAAACAAGTGTACAATACAGTACATTTTAAATTCATTATCTATTATTCTTAATTAATTTGATTCTGTTGATCGTATTGCCTCCACAGAGGTCTGGAGGATGAGCTGTAACTGTTGAGTGGTTGATATGACACATACATTGCCAAGTGACACACTGTTCACGGCTTCATTCGTGAACTTTTCAAAGTTGTATTCTTGTTATGGAATTTCAAATCAATGTCAAATTCCATAGAGATGGTGAATTTAAGAACTTCACTTTAACTGTACGTTGAATATAATCTGTAATATGTAATTTCTGATAAAATTGAGGATGGACATCAAAATTACTTTTGTCGACAACTTGTTCATAACCTCAGATATACATAAACTCTATATAGTCTGCATTAAGAATTGTACAAGAATATGCTGATAATGTTTCAATATGATTTTCACCAGTAGGCTTTATAAAAAGTACTTTGAAAGTACTTTGTAAAGACGAAAGGCTATGGCAAGAGAGCTGGAACATTATGGCAAATTGTCTCATTAATATAATGTATTATACTTGATATACTATAATACCGAACATACAAAAGCTTTTTAATAACAACAATTATGCATGACAGTCATGTTACCTTCATCATTCTTGGGATAAAATATGCACCAAATTAATGTAACACTGGAAATACTCTATGAAACAATTATGCATCATAAATGTGAGTCCATTTGGTTCTCCCAGGGGTATCATGACCCCTCATTCCCAATTTAAGACAGGCAATTTTGTTGCGAGCAAAATGGCCAAAGGTCCATGCTAATTTCTGTTTTGAGTGAGCAAACACTGATTGCACTCTGTATTTATTCCAAACCTCTCCGCCCTATTGGCCTGTGCATCAGCATGCAAATGAAGGATGGAGGGTTGTCAGTGTTGTCTGGGGTGCTTGGTAAATATTTAAATTGCAAAAGCATGAAGGCATAATCAGACCTAGATTTCAATGGAGGCGGAGGCATGCAGCGTAAGCAGAGCGCGGGGCGTGGGTAAAAATTGCAATGCTGATTCAGAAATCACTCAAACATACTTCTTTGTGATCCCCCAAAATAACTGTAATATCTATTCTATTTCCCATTCACATCGTAATGAAATTGAGATAAGGGCAGTTTTGACATTGACAAAGTGAGGTAGTTAAGTGTTTTGCTTGCAGGGTCATTTTTTACAGATTTTTCTTGTGGCAGAAATTAAGAAACAAGTCAAACTGGGCCGACACCCTGCAATGCAAGCAGAATATATTTTAATTTAGTGTAAACAATGAATTTAAGAGACAAGAATTGGAAAGTGACCTCTTTCTTTTCTTCCTTCTTTCTTTATTACATTATTTTTGTATTCCTTTATTTGCATCTGCTTTGGCCCAGTTAGGCATTAATTCAAGGTAAGGTACAACAATGTATGTCATATTATTATAAATGGCTAAATTGACAAAGTAGAGCAACCCAAAACATATCCCTGCCGCTTGTGTTTAGTTAAGCAGCTCCTCAATACATTTCCTAAAACATTTCCTAAAGCAAATGGTAATAAAACATGTTGTAATTTGTTATTTGTAATGTACTATGTCCACACAAGGAGTCACTTAATGCTGAGGATCACATTCACAAGAGTGCAGTGAAACTTTATAAAGCACCTCTTCAGGCAATGCATTTTCCTATCTGATTGCATCTTTAAAAGTGTAACCGCTAAAATCAAACAATAGAAATAACATCTACAGGTTAAACACAGGTTATTGCAATTGCTAAACCCGATTGGCTCATATCAGTCAATTCCTTTGCTGTGTAGCGATTGAGTGACATCACTGTGCCCTAAAGAAAGAAGAAAAAGGAAGAAGGAAACATTATTATTATAAACATTGTTATTTCCAATTAACAAGGCACTGTATGTTAAAACAAACAGTACACACACCGCCAATGTTTATGCCACATACTATGTTGGATAGCAAGGTGATAATACTGTATGTATATATCCACATATGTTGGCAGTATGAAATGTGTGAATGCAGGAAAATGAAAAATAAAGAAATGCTTTACTTTTTTTCCTCCATGCCCGCCCGTCTGACTTTCTTAATTACGTTTCTCGGCTTGTATACTTTTACAACCCTGCAGATAATAGTTGGGCTGCATTTCCGCCCAGAGGTCAATAATATATTCACAAATGAGAAAATTCCTAGGACTGATAAAAACACTAATTGGCAGTGCTGGGAGAAACCATGCTTGAACGTGATCTGTCAGTCATGAGTCGGTCATTCAGGAGATTAAGCCAAAGGGAGCTATTAGATGTGGAACGTACCCTGCAAGCCTCTGTCAGAGTCCAATCACTTCTAAAAGTAGTAAATCATAACAGCTTCTTGGCTTCTGGCATGTGCAGCCATGGCTATTAATATCTGTTAGGAGGGAGTCAGACGGCTTGTATTTATTATTTATTAATCAATATGAGAGTCTGACAAGACAATATGCGTTAAAATTTAGTAACCTTTCTGTAGGTATTGAATATAATATGTTTGCAGTCTGTTTACAACACACAAACACAAACAGAAACCGACGAACATGTACGCAGGCATTTGTCCGGGCTGCCAGACTCAATCATGTCTTTCTAAATCAGGCCATTCAGATCATCCAGGCTGAGTCCGACAAGCTGTCCCTCTCTATTGCATTCTCCCTCTTCCTATGCATTTCCTGTCTGTGTGTGTGTCTCTCTCTCTCTCTCTCTCTCTCTCTCTCTCTCTCTCTCTCTCTCTCTCTCGCACCCTTTGCCTCTGTGGCTACAATGACTCTTGAGGAGTCGGGTGACAAGTGTGGGGGGACATGTGGGTGTGCAGGTGGGCCCGTTGATCCAAGGTGACATGTGGCCTTGGAGCCTGTTGCCAGGCGACAGCAGCTTGGCAGCCTATAGAGGCAGGGTGGGCCAACTGCAGCCTGAACCAGACAGGGGGACAGGCCAGCCCGGTACCTGTGAGCCGTAACGAGGATGAGGTCACTGGCTACTCTGCCGCTCTCTGTGTTCTATTGGAGGAGCTTCATTATCACAGACCTGTGATTAAGCTGAGAAGGATATATATA
>JAODUK010003421.1:0-11444 GCA_027564635.1 Typhlichthys eigenmanni
CGATGTGTTTATCAACGAACCATTGATGTCAAATGACAATAGCGGAACTTTTTACTCAGCCGGTTAAGTCTTGATAAAATGGAAACTATTGCTGGAAAGGTTGACGGCACCGTCTGCATATCTTAAGTTACCGTATTATTTTTTGTGAATGTATTACTCCCTGGTAATGCCCCTGGAGCGAAAATTAGCCTGCTGCTTTTTCTTTTCGACGAGTGGAGGCGAAGCACTTCCACAGTACCATACGCGTGCACATATGATTTCCGGTACCTACGGTACTGTACAAAAACGAGTACCATCATGTTTTCAAAATTTTGGCATCGACTTGGTACCGAAGTATCGGTTCTCCTGACATCCCTACTAGAATACCACAAACACCATGAGTTATGGAAATAACTCACCCAGCAGCTTATACATCAGCATAAAAGGGGTAGAAATTAGTTGCGTGAAATTCAGGCAAAACACCATTTGGCAACAGATCACGTCTGGCTATTAATTCCCGATCTTACAGGTGAGCTAACTAGCGGCTAACGCTAATGCGGTCAGGAAGAGAGTGGGGCTGAAGAAAAACAATAGCAAAACGTTTTGTGAACTGTAAATATCACACCAGCAAAATCAAAACATGAAAGCTGTTTTACATGTCCTAGGGATGGGCTGGCACCAGCCCGACTGGGAATACCGTAGTTACACTGGGCCGCGAAGGGCTCCCGTGGGTTACGGGTCAAGAGGGGCGCCATTTTGGATTCAGTTCCAACTTGGAACCGTATTTCGGTACTCAACCCTAGTCACATGGGCTACTGTATCTTGTGGTAGAAAGTCATATTGATGAACTTTTAAGTAATAGTTTTACAACGTTTTATTGACTTGATTAAAAAATTTTTTACAATTCTATAATTCTGAACAAATGTACAAATAGTGCGTGCACCAGCATTTCGGGGGGAGAGAGAACCTCAGTTCACTGTTACTTTTCGCGTGTACATCTGGTACTCTAAAAGGTTTTGCAGGGTTGGCAGGTCTGTAATCTATATTATACAATGAAAATGAAAATGATGGTACCTGTACATTCCTATTTCTATATAATGTCTACTTTACTACTATCAAGGCACATATGCTGTGTTGTTTTGTAGGGCAACTGCTGTGAGACATATTAACAAAACTTTAATATACAATTTTAGATAATTTGTTTTTCTCTTTTGACTCTACTTCAAACAGCTGTTCCCGGAGGTTGAAGAAATAGTTGATACATTTCAAAATGGCCTTTGAGTATGTGAGCTCTTCTGCTATGCCCTTTCTTTGTGACATAGTCTCTACAGTATCTGCAAGCACACCACCTGCCAAGCTTCACATTAGATCACTAGGAAGAAAGAGACTTCAGCAGGGCAGAGTCAATGAAACCCCCCTCTTCACCTCAGTTCTTACCTTCACACATTATCAGCTTTCTGTGCAACTACAATAGTAACACAAACTGAGTAATTACTTTCCTCCATTGAATGCAGCTGTGAATGAATTGTAATTGAAATGCTCGGAAATCTCAGCTTTGACCTGATTTAGACAAAAAAATATCTTTATCTTATAATGACTATAATTTTATGCAAAAACAACATTCAATTACGTTT
The DNA here is from genome assembly GCA_027564635.1 of Typhlichthys eigenmanni. Taxonomy (NCBI): domain Eukaryota; kingdom Metazoa; phylum Chordata; class Actinopteri; order Percopsiformes; family Amblyopsidae; genus Typhlichthys; species Typhlichthys eigenmanni. Next base: position 1,614 of record JAODUK010003421.1, read on the forward strand.
TAGAGCTTTCAAGCATGGAACATTTTAAAAAGGATAATTAAGTTCAATGTTGAATAAAATCATCTGTTCTCTGAATGCAATTAATGGTAACAAAGCCAGCAGTATTTGAGTCGTTAATGTTATAATAATAATTGAATAAAAGGTTAGGAGACAATATTAAGCAATGTAAATCATCTTCACCATAAACATACTGTAATGCAAATAATCCATCCTAAAAAGGCAAATCTGGCACGTAACCTGTTTACATGCTGTTACTGTTTTTGTTGCTTTGGTTGTCGGCAAGTGTGCTCTTGATCGGCTCGTTGACGCGCACCGATGGTCTCCCTGTTGAGTCCACATGATGAATTGGTGTGAACACTCTACTATACACAAAGAACTGATACACCTCCACTGTTCATCTCCCCAAAGCGTCGAGGTTAGAATCGACCAATGAAGATGTGCCTCAAGTGACACCTGAGTCAGTGGTAGCAACACCCGCCACTGTCAACACCATCATCCTTAACAGCAGTAGCTGCTGAACCAGCACTGGGATGTCCTGGGCAGGCATGCGCCAGCCCCTGGGAAGCCTTTGGTTGAACCCATCTGTCCTGTCCTGTCTGCTGAGAACACTCCTGACGGATTAATACATTCCCGTCTTAGCGACGACCCCTGGGCTCAGGTCTGCCAGGCTCCCTGTCGACAGGACAGGACAGGACTAATGCATTTTTCATGAGGATGTGCCCACTAGGTTACCATGCTAAAGGAAATTTTAGCCACTGCGGAATATAGGACATGATAATGCATAATGATTAAACGTATCAATATATTGATGCTACATTACCTCAAATGTAACAATGTACACACATTTCATGATTGAACATGATCATGAGGTCACAAATCACGGTAATATTAAATTTTCAATTTCGATTTCAATCAGTTACTGTAGTCACATAACTTCTGCCACCACCTTCGCTCTGCCACTCAGTAATCGTTCAGGTATGCAGACATGGTGTTTCTTATCCAATAGGATGGACGTAATTGTGTGTGTGCGTGCGTGTGCATACGTGTGTGTGAGAAAGACATTTAAATATTTGTTCTATCCATCAACGTGCACGGCGTGTTAATGCACTCCGAGCTATCCAGTACTACTAGGACTATGTGTACTTAGCTGTCAGAATATAGAAATATTGAGATGTCATGACATGTTGCTAGCAGGAACGTGAGTGGGGGCTGGGGGTGGGGGGCTGGTATATCTGCCAGGCGCGTGTTCTCAGACAACACCAGTCACAGCTGATCACCAGAACGTGTACATAAGCAGTGGTGACAGCAGCTAAACTGTGGAGGGAAGTGCTCGTGAGGCCACAACGTACCCGGTGCACTCTCTCAACCCCAATCGGCTCATTTAAGATGCTCTGCTCCAAATTCCCACCTTTTCAATGTGAATGTCGTTGATACAGTATATGAGGCCAGTGGGGGGAAGAACAAACAAGGAATACAATAATAGAATTATGAACTGTGTCAAACACATTTGTGATCACGTTGAGTCAGCCGTGATTCTCAGCTCTCTGGTGAGCTCCCGGAATGTCCCAGAACTCCAGAGCATTTGTTTCAGAGTTGGAGATAGACATCATCATCATCATTGACACATTGTGTCATATGTTGGTTAATTTGAGTCGTGTGAAATGTGGCATGCTGCCATATTTTTTTCCCCTACGACACTAAATCCCTAGCAGATGAGTGGGCCGTGCATGAGAGACTGGTACATTTAGTAGCATCTGTCTTGTTACTCAGATCCACAAAAGAATATACAAAATTATGTTTTTGGTCATGTGATGGGAAAAAGCATCCCTGCTTTGAGTTTGACCCCTCACATTCCAGAGTAATTTCTGTATAAAAAGGGCGTGCTCTCTCTCTCTCTCGCACAACTTAAATAACCACCAACATAATAGGGAAGCAAAACCATAACAAGCATAACCATTCATAATTGAATACTTTTTTGGATGCATTCTATTTGTTCTTGATATGGCTGCTCCCAGTGCTTAATTTGTAAACCAGGAGGTCCCGGAGCTCAGAGGGTGCTGCTCCGGTGTCTCGAGGGGGAGGAAATATGTCCCCGCACGCACACACAAAATGTAATCGATGAGTTGTGATTGCCACAGATTGCTCAGATTTTAAATGCATCAATAAGTGATTTACAAGTAATGTATAGCATATGGAAATAAAACAAGGACGTAAACAAAAAAAAAGAAAAAGAGAAGTGGCTATTTATTGGTTTTTGATGGAAAATGAGGTGCCGTATCCAATCAAATAGGTACCGGTCCCAATTTGAGAGGTAGGGGAGTGCGCTCCGGCTTGCTTCGGCACAAATGAAGCACTGGCTGCTCCAAATATTTTTTATACATTCTCTGCACATTTGTCAATGTTGAGCTTAGAGAGGTTCAATTTAAAGGTGCTATGGCTGGAATCATTTAAGATGGAGAAATATGTTTACAGTGCTTGAACCCTTCATCCCGAGAGACCCCAGATTGCAGTAGAAGTATAAAACATTTCAACCAATCGTAGTACTCACCAGTGGATGGGTCATGTCAAATTTTATGAATGGGTGACGATTTTAAGATTACATATTTCACACAGTAGTGGGAATAATTTGGCACCTAGCTCTCACATAGACGAGCAGTAATTTATCAATGAAACAGAATAAAATCTTTTGAGACTGATTGAAATTTAGGAATTATGTTATATGATATATTTAAAAAAAGTATACTGTGTATGGAGGTATCTGCATTCATTACCAGCACCCACATTTCACATTGTCTGACCTTTACTGTACTAAAAACATTAAGCTTTGTATTTGCTAATTTTATTGGCTTCAAGCTTGACAAATGTACTCAACAGATGTTGTAATGTGGTCCAATTGTGTAATTGGGTTTTAGATGCCTTTATAATTCCAATAAAAATTCAGTTTGTTAGAAGGCTTCCAATGACCTATTAATTAGAATCAGGTGTGTTGGAGCAGGGAGACACCTAAAACATGCAGGGCACCAGCCCTCCAGGACCAGGATTGCCCACCCCTGCTCTATAATGTATTGGCATGTTTTTTTGAGGCACAAACATGAGCCTGGGCTTAGGGCTGAAGAGGTTTGTAACTTGTCTACCCTGAAAGCCCTGCCCGCACCTGCACTGATTGGCTGGTACATATGTACCTCTCCCTCTAAAGCCGCAGTACAGTACACATGCAGTGCATTGCTACTACAAAGCCCCCTTCAGACACTTGATTAGACATACTTTATTCCAGTGGTATCACTTTGATATAGTGGTTTATTTCACATGAAATAATTGGCTGTTCAGATAAGTAAGATGAATATAGTGAGTGCACGTGCATGGTGAATAAAGTGGCTATCACAGGAAAGCAGAGAAAGAAGGCTTTTCAGCTCAATAATACATTCTCAATGACTGTTGGTCTGTCTGCATCACAATTATTCACCATTAATGGATCCGATCGTTTGAAATGCATTCCCCTTTATTTAACGAGACTCATGGTAACTAAATTGTGTGTATTCATGGCATTGGGGTAAGATTAATACATAACCACACACACACACAGACACACACTACTAACTGACAGTACGGTACAAATGCGGTCACAACCTACTTGCTTTTCCTCATTACCTTTTAATGACAAAGTCAAATGCTCCCTCACCCTCCAAAGGTCAGTATTTCCACTGAGGCCTGCAGCTTAGAGCAGTAATTGGGAGGAAGTCATCGCTAAGACTATGACTATGTCATGCTAATGTGTATGAGCCAGACAAATGAGATCAAATGGAAACCAGAGCCAGTGTTCTGACTATTTATGCTATGCTTCCCATCGATTTCTGCTTCCTCAACATACTGCGCATGCACACAACCATTATTGCGTCATTTTCATCATGCTTGAGATATATATATATATAGAGCGTGATCAAAATGTACAAAATTATTTTATTTTAAAATAATGAGAAATATCACAACGAAGCTTATCAGAATAAACGTGAAGTGAAACTATTCAAGCAGCAAACGCTTATTTTGTTTTATACAGATGACTGAGGGGTGAATACGGTACTGGTAGTACAGTTAGCTACCGTGCAGGTTGACAGGGTACTACGTACTAAACACAATAAGGGAGTGGATTTGCACTGTCCCATCCCACAAAAATGTTCCTGTCCCATCCCAGGAATATGGCTCCTGTCCCACCCCGTTTTTATTTTAGACCAACGCAGTAGCGAACCGTGACCCTCGACACTGGGCCTTCAGTGTCACCAAAACAACTCAAAAGTAGCCGATTATTTAAAGCAGCCCACATACCCCTTTTCCCTTGTGTGATCAGAGGTTTATCACAGCTCTGTTTCTCTGTGTGATCTGGGCCACTATAGCGATTAGAACCAGTGCGCAAAAGCTTAACGATCGCATAGACTATGTCAGATTAAAAATTACAATGTTGTTTTATTTGTTGTGCTTTTCATATTGTTCTATTTACTTTATACGATGTATGTACAAGCCACACCCCACTTTTAAATCTACCTAACTGTTATTACTACTCATTTCCTGGCCAATAGAGGGCGATGTATAAATTATATCAGACATGAGATGTTAGAAGAAGAGTAATGTTCAGGTATCTGGTAGGTAGGAGTGGATAAGGGTGGCTATATAAGAGGGAGAGACTGTGATTACCAGGGCTGGATTCATTTACACGGGACTTTGTTTCTGTGTGGACGTAGTTCAGACCACGGCCGTGACGAATTGTAACTGGATTCATATTTGCATTTTGTTAATACAAGTTATATTATTAGAAGTCTACATGCATGTGGGTGTCCTCATTCCTGCCGGTTAATCTAGATCACGACAACTACTAAAGCTAACCTCACATAACGCACTCAAAATGCATAACACAGTAGGCTACAGCCTGGTGTACATATTGGCCTGACTTGTACTACTGACACTTTAGTTTAACTAACTTTAGTTTCACTTTATCAAAATTTAGTTTCACTTTATCAAAATGCTCCATCGTCAGGCCTACTTTTTAGGTTTCCACAAACACGCAAACCAACCTTGCATGTTACCTCTAAATGCGACATGCAACAATCTCGCCAAACATTAACGACAAAAACTTACCTCTATGGGTCATGGGATTCCCGTGGGAATCCTGTGACCCATGGGAATCCCAAAAGAAGCTACTACATTGTTCCAGCTACGATTGACAACTTTTAGAAATGTAAAATGGATATGGTATAGTAATTAGAGTATATTACCTTATAGCAAATGTGTTTGGCTGTCCCATGATTTTATAGTATAGCATATTTAAGTTTTCATAACCGTCAAACCGAAAAAAGTAGCGGAGAAGGAGAAAAGGAGACCAAACTGCATACAGACAATAGATCATAATTAGTACATTAACAACTGCAATAACGAGTAGATATGCCACGTTTATGTGCCTTTTATGGGTGTGCCTGCTATATGGATTAAGGCATGTCTCCTCCATATCGTGTCTCTGATACCACTCAAATTTCTAGCTACTAAACATAATGCTGCAAATGAAATATTTGTGTTAATTAGTAAATACATCCCAAACACAAAGTGCATTTTGAAATATGTGAGAAATAAAGACTGACCCAACTAAACGCTAAAATGTAGCACGCTACGTTTAGCCTGTTTTAAGGTTTTAAACCGGCTGCTGTCAGTGCTGCTCTTGTTACTTGTCTGTGCTTCTACTCTATTATCTTTCCGTCACGTCAGCAAAGCAGGCGGAGCACAATTAGCCTATTACCATGGTCACATATAAACGCCAGAAACCATTCGTGTTTTTTTTCTTCCCGAACACAAATAATATGAAATAAATATTTGTAAAAACTCACTATTTGTGCTTAGCCGAATAACATATTCCGTTTCGGCTCCACTGCTAATGGAGAGCTATGGATTGTTTTTTCCCCCGGCACAGGCGGGACTTAAATGCGCTCTGTCTCTATTACGTTATCTTAACAAAGGCCAAAGTTGATGTCAAAATACATTGTTCTAAATGTGTGGGCTTTTATATTGACTCGTTTGAAATGGTGTTGAGTCTGTTGTTCTCAAGTCAATGTCATAATGACTTTATAGCTAATCCCATATTCTGTTGTTTTTCAGGGTCAGGATCTGTGAGCCTGTTCAGAAGGCAAGGAACAAGGGAACAGAGCGGCCCTCTGGGAATTGGAGTGCGTGTCTAATTAGGAAGATTGTCTTTGTTTTATACAGATGCAGGGTTGTACTCATTAAATTCATGGAGAGTTTTTCATTAAACCATATTTATTTTCACCAGGGTTCACACAGCTGCCGGCTGAGAGCTCTGGATAATTGTCTTTGTTTGAAGGTATAAATTCAGGCTCCCACAAAGAATCTTGTCTGGATTATCATTTGAAGGTCATGTCTGGATTTCCCACTTTGCTTTGTTCTTTGATCCGGTGTTGCCGCTTGACATTGTTCATCTTTTGCTTCGTTTGGACATTGCAGGATTAAGTACTAAATCCCGGGTGGACCTTTTGCAGTGAGATTTCTCCCGAACTGCTACCTCCATTGAGGGGACCTTCTGGAGCGGCACAGAACACCTGGGAAAGATTGTGAAGAAGGAGAAGGAGGAAGCATTTGGAAATGAGTGGGGCAGATGGCGTCTCCGCTTGGAAACACCAACAGACGGATGAATAAAACATTTGGAAAGAGAGACAGGTTCTGACATCTGGCTTGGGAGCGAGTTCCACAGGCTAGCTAGCACTCTCTCTCTCTCTCTCCCTCACTTTGGTGCTCCCTCATTCTTGTTCCCACACCTTCTCTGGACCCTTTATCCTCCTCCCAGAGGACACTTACTCCCGGGCCCCCCCTACCGCCTGCTATTTCCTGGGGTTTCCACCCCCCACCCTCCCTCCCCATCCGGGCGCAGGTGTGATGGTGCGCCACCCCCTCCTGTCGTCCCCGGAGACATGCCCGTGCAGGCCATGGCGGTGAGTCCCGTCAAGACCCTGAGCTGGGAGCAGTTCCCGCCCATGTCTCAGCGGCGGGTGTACAGCACGCCCATCTACCACCAGGGCCTGCTGTACGTCCTGGGGGGCTGCGGCGAGACGGGCGCCCCCCTGGACAGCGCCGAGGTGCTGGACGTAGAGAGCCGCACGTGGACCCAGCTGCCCCCGCTGCCCGCCGCCCGGGCGGGGGCCTCGGCCGTGGCCCTGCGAGGCCAGGTGATGGTCCTGGGGGGCATGGACCACCAGCAGACCCCCCTGGCCACCGTGGAGGTATACCACCCCGACGAGGGCAAGTGGGAGAGCAGGGCCGGCCTGGGCCAGCCCTCCATGGGCGTCACAGCGCTGGAGAAAGGTACGCTTGGCTGACACCCATGTCTGTAGCTATGATTGGGGAATACATGGCCATTATATTGTACTGTAAGTTAGTAGCCTATTATAAAAGTGAGTTGTCTGTGTCCGGCATCGCTGTAGAACTCAGTGTCTTCTTTGCAAAGTTTTGGATTACATTCTTAGCTCGTGAGATGTAACGCTGTGTTGAGGCTGCTTTTATGAGCTTTAAGTCAGAGCGCTAACATCTGCAGCACTGCTCACAGAACTTGCAAAGCCGCGGCTTACTTTTGGCTACATTTCGGACTATTCACACAGTATCTAAAGATTGTAATTATGTAAAAGGTCATGGCTGGTTTAGTTGTGGCTGTGTGGGTGTTTGCATGTGTATGTGAGTCTGTTTAACATAGTCCTCAGGGACTGGCTAGTCATTACGCAAGCTATCTCCACTTAATAAACATGCTGGGGCTAATGTTTATCTCCAGAGGTGTGGAAGCTCTTTGTCTTTGTGTGTGTGAGTGAGGGAGGGGTGGGGTGGGGTGGGGGGGGGGGGGGAGAGAGAGAGAGAGAGAGAGAGAGAGAGAGAGAGAAGTTTTACACAAAAAAAAGTGGCATGCAAAAAATTTATTAAATAAAAATACATTTGTACATTGAAATCAGAAAGGAAAGAGGTCGATAGAAAGCTTGAGACAGTGTTTTAGGCAAACAGAGATTTCCATTAGTGGTCCTTCCCTAGTCTTTTCTGTGTTTAGATGTGTGGCTCTGTGCTGTTGAGTGCAACCATGGAATCAATATGACCTTTCATGGCAATAGAGCTAGCAAATATTTCTGTGATGCTGTGAATATTTCATGTGGAGGAAGAACCCACACAGACATTCCATTGAAAGGAAACAGGTTCTTTGAAGTGTTTTGCTTTGATTCTTTGATTCCTCCAATATTCAAGTTGTTGTTTAGGACAAACTGTACCAACAATTACTACAAAACTGTTTATTATTATTATGTTTTTTTAAAGGGAACAGTGTTGTAACTACTGTACATTATTGCATACATTGTCTGTCTGTACAGTACATGCTAAATGTTACCATGGAATATGCAGCAATATCTAGTTTCTTTTTCTTGGTGACAACAGCAGTTCTTTGAAACCACACCATATATGGACCAGTTTGATAACATTAATTATTACTATTATTATTAGTATTATTATTATACTAACATTATTGGAGTATATTCAAAACCCATCTATACTTCAAAGTAAAACTATGAATATTGGTCCAAACCAAAACATCCCACCTTCATATTTATCTTTTTTATTTATAGGTTTCAATATGCAGTTATATAGACACCCTTACAGGCCAGAAACAAGACCTGGTGATCTGTTGTGCTGCCCTGCTGTCAAAACGTTTCAATTTTACTGCCACAAGTTCTCATTAGTGAAAGGCTACATGTACTGTAAACAAGTCAACCTGTCATGTTGGACAGGTTGCAACAGGAAATGCTGCACAGGAAAGTAGTGTTCTCTCATCTGTTGTGCCAGTAGACACTATCCTCAACCATCGCAGCAGGAAGAGGAGATTGGATACTTCTTGTGCTGTCTGGAGCAATCTAGAGTTTGGGATAATCTCCTAATCTCCACCACCAATACATTTCATCGGAATGCAGTAACCCCTTCATCACTAGGCCAGATGTGTATATAAAATTGATATACACGTCTGGCCCATTGAGGCCAGACTATCTTTTCATTTACATGTCTAGTTACAATTAATATTATCAATAGTAACTAGACATATATACCAAAAAATAACCATACCTCGACAAATTGTGGGGATGGGGGTGAGTTACGTGCACGACCCACTTAGGGATGAACAGGTTTTAAAATCTCTTCCACAATATGACAATACTAGGGAGAATATGGTGTGCTTGCTCTCTGATTAACCTCAAATTTGATGTCAAATAACTGTCCTCTGTGATACAATGCGGGTGCAATCATTTTGTTTGTCTTGACTTGATTTGTGTGTGTTTGTGTCTTTGGAACTGAAAGTATAGGATTTGTTTGGCGTTACATGATTAATGCTTCTGAAGTCTTGGTTTGTATAGTGGTTTGAGTCTTAAAGGTAGAGGCAGATATTTGGCTTTTGCCTTACAATAATCTTGGAGTCAGATGGATAGTTTAGCTTGGGACAACTGCTGGTGTTGAACAGTTCGGCTCTGAGACGTTGTGATGGCAGCCAGCTTCACTTTTTCCCAATGATACTCCTCTGGCAAATGCCCCTTATTTTGAGGTTGCTATAGGCTATATGGCAATATGTTAAAAAAGTCACTTTAATTGTATTTTCACAGTATCTACAAATCAACAATTAATATATATATGATTCTGAGATTCTGTGCGCTGCCACATGGGTGGAAGTGAAAGTCAGGGGCCTCGACGTACCAGACCCAGGCAGCAGAAGCTGGCTCTGGGGACGTGGAACGTCACCTCGCTGTGGGGGAAGGAGCCAGAACTTGT
>JAODUK010003422.1:0-11444 GCA_027564635.1 Typhlichthys eigenmanni
CGTACACACACGTACACACACACACATACGCACACACGTGCACACATACACACACACACACAGTATTTGAATCTGCAGGAATAATATTAAGTGAGAAAAGTTGATATACAGGACAAATTTGAAACCAATACATACAGTAATGCCTGAGAGCCTTGCTGCATTATATTTTTGCCTGGATTCTGTTTTCCTTTCCATTAATAAAGACATTTCCACCGTAAATTGATCGCGATAAGGCACAAATTGGTCCTTTAAACTTGACCAGAATGTAGTCAAATGTATTATTTCATGCTGAACATTTCCTGGGGAAGGACCTCCAGACCTAACCTGACATGCCAGATGGATTATTAGTCACAAGTCCATCTGGGGAGCCGTCCATTGAAACTGTTTGAAAAGGGCAGGCACTTAAAATGACATAAAATTACATACTTAGCAGATGACTGGATGAAACTTCTGGTCGGCACACTTAAACCACGGCCCGCACCTAAACCACGCCCATATATCTATCAACACCACGCTGATTGGTCAGTTCAGTTGCTACTCGGACACATTCTCAATGATATCTAGGCTTTCCTGACTGATTCTGAAAGTGAAGTGAAACTGAAGCTCACGCGGATCAGGCTACCCCACCCCCCCCCCCCCCCCCCCTCCCCCACATAAGGATGACTCCCTCGTCCTTACAAACCAAACTAAACAAGAACAATGATCAGTTTATCATCGCTATGCTGTCTGTCCTTTGTACACAGCCAATGGTCTGCTAGTGGTCAGTTTGTCGATTAAATATAAATCATGGAAATTCAAATTTTTAGTCAGGGGAAAGTCAGGGATTTTGACATTTGACTTAGAGGGAACCCTGAACCTATCTAATACCGTCCCTCATAACTGCCTGCATGTCCGACCTAGATGCTGGTTTGACGGGCCCTCCCGGCCCGCCTGGACCCCCAGGACCAGATGGGGCCCCTGGTTCCATCCAGGGTCTGGTCTCCTTCGCTGAGCATACCGACAGAGAGGTTCCCCGGGCACAACTACAAGAGTACATCAAGAGTGAGTTCACAGTCACACACATGTGCATGCACACACACACACACACACACAAACACACACATGCTTTCACGCACATAGCGTGCACACACACAGGCATGTACACACAGGCATGTACACACAGGCACAAATGCATGCACACATAGGCACATGCGTTCACACATACAGTAGTATACATCCGCAGAACAAATTAAGAGACCACTGTAGTATTTTTATTTTTTACTTAAGTAATATGTCTTTTTAGATCTACATTTATATCATTTTTCTTTTTATGTTACTGTATATGTTTAACATTTATAGTGTATTTATACCATTAGATTTTAAACAATGTGCAGTTGTCGCTTAATCTTTTCCAAGACTGTACAGCATATATAACATTATATGTGTATATATACATGTATACTATATATATATATATATATATATATATATATATATATATATACTATTTTAGATGACTGGACATTGATTCACTATTCAAAAATCAATGTTCAATACAGATGAACAACTAGTGGTCTTTAATCAGGTTTACATACACTAGTACTTCAATAGTTAGCATGCATGTGTGCACATCAAGTGTGCAGTTTCACATTTTAAAGGAGTGATGACATGATAATAACAGGTAACACTACTACTGCATGTTTTAAAATACATGCAGTACATGTATGAGGTAACTGACTTGTACTAGATCTAACAAACTACCCCTTTAAAGGCAGGGTTAGTCATTCTCCAGAACGCTACCTTCAAGCTCAAATCAAGACAAACTCCCTCAGAAGCCCCGCTCCCCACATTGAAACTCCTTGAGATGCAATGTCCATTGTTGTTGTGAGCGGTGTTCGCCACTTTGTTCTTATTGATGGAACCAGGGCCGGATTAGCGAAGCCTGATTATTTTTTCAGCACACACAGAGAATGGTAGACTAGCGAAATATGAGGAGATATTTGGTGAATTTGACAGTGTATTAGCTTACAATCAGCTTGAAATAGCTGACTACACCTTTACATGTTTCTCTCTCTCCAGGTGACAGTTTGGCTCAGGGGATGTTTGGCCTTCCTGGCCTCCCAGGACCCCCAGGGTCAACAGGACACAAGGGAGAGCCCGGCATGTCTGGCCTCAGCCTACACGACTACAGGACCGGCCATGGAAGGACACTGGCAGAAACCAGCGACTACTCTAACATTGCCGCCAAAGTGACTGACTACATCAAATGTAGGTCATCTGAGTTTGTCTTGAATATAATCTCAAAGGTCACAGAAAAAAAACAATGTATGATGTGTTCTGAAGGTCTGGATTGGTGCTACTATTTTAGTCTATTCTATCACAATTCTACTTGCTTAACTTCACAAACAGATGTCTTCAGTGCCCAGACATTTAATAATACATTAAATGTAAAGGAAATATGTTGTTATAGGGAGGAATCCACCCTTCCATCCTGGAGGGGTGGATTCCTCCTACTGTGGTCCCTTCCAATGGTTTCTTCGCTTTTTTTCCCTATGTGGTTTTTATGGAAGTTTTTCCTTGCCTGGGGGGAAGAGCAGGGTAAGGGGGTGTTGTTTCTATCTATTCCTTCCAGCGGTTGTGGGTTGGGATGAAATAAGATTATCAATTAACTTATTAACTTATTATTCCAATTAGTTATTTAAATGTTTTAGTATGCTTAATAGGTTGATATGCAATATTATATAATCATATATTTGTTTATTGTGTTTCATTTATATTATAACACTAGCTGTAATATCATTTGACCTTTTAACTGTTTTATCTGTCTGTTCATTTCCAGCCCACGGAAGTACTTCACCATGATTTCTGTATTTTTTTTAAGGCTGTGGATCATACTGTAACCAGAGCCATGTAGAGAGAGTTGCGCCATCTCCTTTCACTCCCATTAATTATTTTTTTCACAGCAATGGCGATCGTGGAGCCTCAAAATAGTTCCCAGAAGTTAGTCTAAATACTAAAAGTACCCTATAAATTTGATTTTAAATGTAGAGATGCATTTTTTGACTACTAATAACCAATAAATTAAGTTATATATATGCATATATATTCAAATTGCCCACCTGGAACTATTTTGCCATAGGTTTGGCCTTTCCATAAACAATGTGACCGTTGACAATTTCGAACTTCCGTTGGTGTAACTGTTCTTTACATGGCTCTGGGTGTTGGCATAACTCTGTTCTTTCCATGGCTCTGGCTGTAACGTTTGAGATCCACTGATTCATTACAATGTTACCCTACTGTATTGTAGTCTATGCTAATTGCCAACAGACAACTGTATCCTCAACACTGCAGCTGTATAATGTCCTCTGATCTCTGACCTGTGGCCTGCTGTCTTGTCCAGCCCACGGTCTGCTGCACAACACAGAGAGGAGATCTGAGCATGTTTCCCACGGACCCCCGGGACCCCCCGGGCCTCCTGGTCCCCCTGGACACAGCCAGTTGATCGGTTCTGACAGCAACATCACAGAATTGATCGAACACATTAAACGTAATTAAAAACGGGCCTTCTGAGATGGTGTATTTACCTTTGGACAATATTGTGATTTTCCATGACAATATTGTGACAAATCATGATGAGTATATTTATGTGTGTGTGTGTGTGTAATATGATCTCCTCATGTTCTTCCTCAGGCCATGGAGCCATCGTAGGACAACCCGGTCGAGCCGGACCTAAAGGTGACAAAGGATTACCTGGTCCTAAAGGAGAGAGAGGTACAGCAGGTGGTATGCTCTTCTTAGGCTAGCAACATTACACTGGTAGCCTTTACCCTGTAAGGTGTGTTGTGCTCACCTGAGGCAAGCTCTACCTCTATCATTTAAAACAGGTGAGCCGGGCTATCCTGGAGCAGGAGGACGAAGAGGAGAAAAGGGTGAAAGAGGTCAGTTGTCAGTTTGTTCGAACCGTTATCTAAAAATATAATTCAACTGCTTTAATTGCTTGTCAGTCTATAGTGTCAGGGATGTTACAACGTTAGTTAAGTACGCTGTATACCTTGTAATGTACGTATATTCAACGTTTTGTCTTAGGACAGCATGTTAGTATGTTAGTTAACTACGCTGTAAACCTTGTTATGTACAACGTTTTGTTTTAGGACAGCATGTTAGTACGTTAGTTAAGTACGCTGTAAACCTTGTAATGTACGTTTTGTTTTAGGACAGCATGTTAGTACGTTAGTTAAGTACGCTGTAAACCTTGTAATGTACAACTTTTTGTCTTAGGAGAGCATGCCCTGGTGACACAGAGGAGGAAAAGGAGAAATGTTGGCGTGTGAGAAGTCTGTCCTAATGGATTTTGAGAGCGCTATATTTTGTATAGAATATATTTTAGGGTGTGTACAGTTAGTAGGCCTACTCTTAAACCAAATATTCAGTAAGGGGATCAAAAGAATACAAAATCCTTTGTTTGGTCCATTTCCTATTTAGACCATAGCTATTTGGGTATTTTTTTTACATTATGCTTTCATTCAAACACTTGTTTTTATTTTCTATGTTGTGATAGAGTATATTGTACGATATAGCATTTGGACTGTAGTGTAATATTTTTGAAAATTCCTATATTCTTTTGGCATGATCTTCAAAAAGGAAGGCAAATGGAAAAGTGAAGTTGGTGGCGCTTTTATGGCATAAGCTCTACAATTTCTTTTTTGCAAAAAGGCGGTTGACGTAATATATAATATATGTAAGTTTTTTTTTATTCAGTAATAATAATGCAAACTAATGGTAGTCAGCAATTGTAAGCTAATACACGTTTTGTCAAAGTCAACAAATAACTCCTCATGGTCATAAAATAATATGGTGTTTCTACACTGCCCTGGCTCTAAATGGGAGCACAAAGCGGTGCAGACCACATCACACATTATCACATATCATAGCCGTGGTAATGAGTTTCCAATGTAGGGGGAAGAGGTTTTGAGAGAGCTACAGAACTGACATTGAAAGGTGTTTTTGTTTTGATTGAGTTCCAATACTAGCAGTCTTTCTCCAGAATCACTGACTCCACTTTTAAAGTGTGAAATTAGGAAACATAATTGTTTTATAGGTTAGTTTTATGTACTGACTTTTTGTCATGGTATTGAATTTTAGCTAAATCAAAAAAATACAAAAAGTGAATCTATATTTAGCAGGACAAAATATAATAAAAGTTTATACAATATAAACTACCCCAGCATTTCTAAAAAATAAATAAATGTATTTTAAAAAACCACAAAGAAGAATTTTGACATGGAATTCCTTTATTTATTGAAATTAATCTTCAGTTTTTCAAAAGTTTCAAAACTTACTGACAAACAAACACGTGAGACTAGTTTTGTAATAAAATAATTGATAATTTGACATTTAAATCAGCAGAAACCTAAAATAAAACAACAATCTCTGAACCTATAACAAGGGCAGCTTCATATAAATAGCTACTGAGATGCTTTTGGGAAAGGTGCATAGCACTCATTATGTTTTGTTTATTCATGGCAATTCAAATATAAGACTGTTTTAACCGATGGTTAATGAGGAAATGAACCATCAAAGGTTAAACCAGTCATGCTCGTTTTTATTAAGGACAGGTGTCCAGTTCAATCATATTCCACAGCCTTTATGAGCAAATAACATTTAGAAATACAGTACATGCATTAACTGTATACGCATTTTGTGCTGTTGAATAAAGCCTATATACTGTATGTAAACTACTGTCTTTAGTATTATGAAAAGAGTAACATTTACAGTCAGTCAATATATCAAACTTGTCAAACTGGCACATACACTAGTAGAGCTTGACAAAAACTACAAAAACATTGATACTGAAAAGTACGGTATCTATACATTCTGAGTTATTAAGGCTATTGGCTAACATTACATAATATGATAATTCAAAGTGAAATTAAAGTGTAACTGCACCACAGCGCTGAGCTTGACTCCACCCACTACAACTTCTGTCAAGGAGCTGAGTGAGGGGAGGGGATGAGGATGAGAGGGGGACTCCCATTAACATTAACGCTTGAATGTGATGACGTATGATCGTACAGTACAAAGTGCACTCATAAAAACCAGCCAGGTCCTGGGATGATTTTTAACAGATATGATGCGTAGATCTGTTTTCAGCACACACAATGCAGATTTTGCAGACGTGAATATTGTCAATGATAACACCAGCTTTAATATATCATCACAGATCAATCCTGTTTCTTCGTTTACAGCTCAAAAAACACATTTTAGGGTGCAGTTACACTGTAAGTATAAGCCATGCAGGTGTTATAATAACAATTGCACAACACAAACTGATATACTGTAGATAAACATAACTGGAGTTGTGGTGTTTTGTATTCAAAAGTATATTAAAGCTGTTTTAGTTTTGGGTGGGCTTCTTGAAAGTTGAGCCTCTTCTAAACACATTTCTAAACACTGGCATTGCTAATACCAGCAACCTGCATACATCCCATAATAACAGTCTATTTTTCATTAACAACAGTGATGAACCGGTGCTGAGGGACCATGTCCATGCATATTCTACAAATTGCTTTGCATTCTGCTGTGACCCAATCTGGCTTTTTATTTCTTTTTTTTGCCACCAAAGTGATATTGTCATGTACACAGGTATCCTATGCTGCGTTTAACAGTGACACTTTGTCTCTGAATGTAAACAACGAAAACGACAAAGGTTTCCCACATGTATCATCTGTCACAAATTAAAAGAACGATTAACGAAGACAAACGCATGCTGAACAAAAACCCTGTAGAAAGTAATTAGTTCCACATGCATAAACTGTGCATTGAGATCCATGCACAAAAACAAATTCTAATATGGTATGTATGTATGTAGATATGTATGTTGATATAAATATGATCTAATGTAATGATGTAATGCTTTTTCTTAGATTACATTCATAATTAATTACAAACTACATGGTTTACCATTCATGAAATGTATGTTTGGGTAGTGGGGAAAATACTACCCATTCTATAGTGCAAATATCTCAATTGTAAAATAAGCAGCAAATACCTCTGAACTGCTTGGATTTAAAAGACAGTATGGTGGAATTGCACAGGCACTGGATCATTCATAATATAATGACCATAACACCAAAAACTGTGAGTGGTTTTGAATTGCCTCTGGGTCAAGATACATCTGAATGAATAGAGACTTAACATATTCACTGAAAAAAATGCTACAGTAAAAATCAGGAATATCAGTGAGAGAACTGCTATTCTTGAGAGAATATTCCCTCTAAAGAGAGAGAGAGAGAGGGAGAAGAGAGGTACAATCCTCCTCTGATCCTTAGTAACACAGCATAGCTGTGGGGCTAACGCTTTACATGAGCATACTGGTATCGTGCTCGTGTGGCGATTACCGTAGATACAGTAGGTGGTCTATTCCAGTTCTGGAAGACCTGCCGCCATTTGTAAAACAAAATACCCCAAAGCAGTGATGCTAATTTGACGCCTTGCCTGCAGAGATGTATGGGGGAGGCGTGCAGTTGATTCTGTGTATGCCGAGTGCTGCTATGGAGCATGCGACTAGAAGCCTGTGGACTGGACACTGGGGATAGGGTAGAACTTGGAGATGCGGCTCTGGGATGAGGGGTTGAGGCACTCGGACTCCCCGCTCATCTTGAAGAACACCTCCTGCTCCTGTAGCTTCCTGGAAAACTCCTCCTCCAGCGCCTGCTCAGCATAGTATATTATATAAGCATGATTGCTTAAAAAGGTGTATTCAGGGGTTGTAAACCAATTGTAAGATAATAACACCTTTTGTCAAATTCACCAAATAACTCCTCGCATTCCGCTACCTTACTGAGAAATAATCTGGTACTTCTACACAGCCTTGGCTCTGTGAATAGCAACATGAAGTGGTAAACACCACTCACAACAACAATGCCGCTTGGCTTCACAATGTGTTTCAATGTGTGGGGGCGGAGCTTGTGAGGGAGTTTGTTTTGATTTGAGCTCGAAGTTAGCAAGCGTTCTTCAGAATGAAAGTCACAAATGCTTCGACTTTATGACGTTCTGAAAATGGTTAAAGACATGCTATATGACTTGATATCACTAGATGTCACACTGAGCACACCAGCAACACAGACACACACACACACACACACACACGCACACACACACATTAAAGCACACTTAACAAACATGCACAAACGAGCACAATTGTGCACATATGGCCGGCCATGAAAACAACGTGCACAGTGAATATCAAATTACAACACACACAGAGGGGGTGCGATATAAATCGCCCCACCACATATGTACACATGTATACATATGTATATTCATGTTAAAATATCACTTAGGACCTTTAAGCTTCCAAACTGTGCGACAGAGAAAGACAGAGAAATACTTTTTCCAGTCACTTAGTTTCAAATGGTCACACCTTCTTCCTGGGCCGCAGCTTCTCCCGCCATTCCCTCAGCTCCAGACTGTTCTCCTCATCTAGCTCCTTCAGCTTCTGGGTCTCATGCTCGATCAGCAGGTGGCACTTCTCATTCTGAAGCACACACACACCGAGGTGTCATGCTCCACACACACACAAACACAACGAGGTGTCATGCTCCACACCAGATGTCGCGTTAACCGGAAATGTTAACCATTGACTGAATATTTTTTAACAATGACGGAAAAATCTAAAGGTCGTCCGTCAGTTTGATGAGGGAAATCTACCAGTCCTGAAGCAGGATGCAGATTTCACAGTCTTTAATTGCATGTTACGAACTACGATACGATCATCACTACAGCGACAGTTTTAAATAGGCGCGCTCGTTTTTAAAGCGGGGCATTCCAATCGAATCCTATAACTTTTGCGATACTATGCTGTATCGATTTTTGTCACGCCGATGCAGGAACACACTTGCTCAACGAGTTCACATAAACTGTGTTTATTAACAAAAAACAAATGCAGGTAGCAAACCCCACTTGGTCTAACTCTAACTCTAACACAAACAGATTTGTTCAAAAGAAATACTTGCCTAACTTCCAGCAGGTCTGTTCAAACCAAAACGTCAGGGGAGTAAACGCAGGATATGTGTCACATATGTCAGGTTAAGCCTGTGTACCGTAGATTACAGTAGCTAATATTTTAATTTTCCAATATTTGAGCGTCATCTTTTTCTTAAACCGAAAGCAAGTCTAGTGGCATAATATTGATATTATAGGAGTCAACAAGGGAGACGGGGAGAGATAAATGCCTGGAAAATATTTAATTAAACACCAAATTTGGTACTTTTTACATCATGCGTTGCGCCAGCATAGCATGTCATCATAACCAAAACAACAACATGACAACTGTCGCAGTAAAGGCTGGCTGATGTGCCCTACTGACCCTATAGCAAGTAAAATGGAGACGAACGCGTAACTAAGAGACAGTAGTATAATTAAGCCTAGTTCATATTGTAAAATAATTTATGACGGTTAAAAAGATTATGACAGAATATTTACAACCCTGCCCATCAAAATGACGGACAACGATAAAGTCTACTGCAACCACTGCTTCACACACGCACACACACACACACCAAGGTGTCATGCTCCACACACACACGCGCACACACACACACACACACGCACACACAAGTGTATCATGCTCCAAACACACACACACACACACACACACACACACATGCCAAGGTGTCATTCTCCACACACAAACACGCCCGTCCTCACACACACACACACACCAAGGCGTCATGCCGCACACACACAGGTGTGTCATGCTCTAAACACACACACACACACGCACACACGCACACACACAGAAACACACACACACACGCACTATAGCTATACGGGTGTGGTTTAGGTGTGTGGCGTGGTTTAGGTTTGCCTACAGCGAAAACGACCAGACGGACCAATCAACTGCCAAGTATTTTTTGAAAGTGCTTGCCCTTAACAAACTGTTTTGATGGACGGCTCCCCAGTTGGACTTGCGACTATTGCCCTCAGCTAGACATTTTCGCTGAGATTATGGTCTGTAAACCCTGTTCGCATTAGCCTTCACACAGCCGACGTACCAATCAGGGAGGGTTAGTGAGATGACGTAGAAGTCGGGCGTATTAAAAATGGTGGTAGAGCTAGATGAGGTGATCAAAACATCTGTAGCAACGCCGAATGGTTAAACGCTGTCCAATAGTTTGAAAATTAACCAGAGGTCTACGCCCAGTAGGTGGAAACGACTGCTAGCACTTCGAGCGCGGCCGGACAAAGTGAAATTTTAGGTCTGGTTACACCAGGCTAGCTCCATGTTGCTGAGACCATGTGATCCAGCTAAGCCACGACGTGTGTTGCACCTGTAGCTGCTGAAGCTCTCTGATGTTGGCGTCACATTGGAGCTGCAGGTCTCTCATCTGGTTCTCATGCTTCTGCTGCTGGTGGAGACGGTCGTTCTTCTGCCTCTTCTCCTCCAGTATGGAAAACTAGCAACGCACACACACACCTCATGTCACTGCTATAGTACATCATACAGTACATCACATTCATTGTACTTGTACTGCATGTGCTGTCTGCATTTACAAGCAACTAAAAAGTAATTTAGCCTGATGTGGAATATTTTAATCTAGGGCTTAATGCTCACGGTAATTAAATACACACTGTGTTTGATATTACCACTATTACATCCCAAAGATCGGTATTCAGGCTTTTGTTGGTGTAACTCTTCTTTCCATGGCTCTGGATCATAGATTGTTTCATGCTGTCACAAATGGGACACTGTGGGAGTGTTGGTGTTTAACTAAGTGCTCTAAGCATAAACAAAATCAGGCAAATAGACATGTAATTGTTTTTAGATCTTAAGACCAAATTGCTTTTCTGTTACACAACGGTCTCTGTGGCTTGGGTCTGGCTTCTATACTGGCTAATTATTGATCTGTCTGATTGATCCGATTGATCTACAACCAGGTAACCTGAGGGATGTAAGGCTATATAATACAGAGGGCTTAAGTGTTTCTCTATCTATCAGTCTGCTTGCAAGGTCTTGACTAGAGTTGTGCTAACCTCTTTATAAAGAATAATATAAGTAATGCACAAGATCTTGGGAAGAGCGTTTAATTCACATAATTCTACCACACTTGTTTTTATTCACTGAATAAAATGTTGCCTTTTCCTTGTGTAGCCCTGACTGAATTTTATATTCAGTATGGTCCATAATAATAATAATAATAAACAAATACATAATTAATAAGTTAAATAATGTTATGTATATAGTTTGTTTGTAATACACTTGTTTAACGTGCTAGATACAATCTAACTTGTATGTATGTGAAACGAATGGTATTTTGAACATCTAATGGTTGATGCTATTGTAGCGCTTTCGACCATACTATGGTAAAATAGCTATTGGGTTCATTTAGCTGATTCTAAATAAATGTAATTCTTATATTATTACATTACCTCCTAATTTATAAACAAGTAGTAATAGGGAAGGT
>JAODUK010003424.1:0-11443 GCA_027564635.1 Typhlichthys eigenmanni
TGTAAAGCACGTTGAGTTGCACATTGTGTATGAAAGGTGCTATACAAATAAAGTTTATTATTATTATTATTATTATTCTCTTGATGGGCGAATAATGTTTCAAAAGAGTAAGTGCAGCTCTGGTGCTATTCAAGACAGGCTTTATCTAGAAGCTGAAGGAGTTTCACTCTTTTTAAAGAGCTTTAGGTTGTTGCCCTAATTGAGGGCGCATTGGTAGGACAGAAGTCTGCGCCAGTGATCTTAATGAGGGACCTGATTTCCCCTCGTTTTCACTGTGACTCGGGTGTCGGCATGTGAGGCAGGGAAAAGGGGCGAGCCGCGTGCAGCGTTGCGAGGAACCAGCGAGCTCCCATGTATCCTCGCCTTTAATCCACAGCGCCTTCCCATGTCGGGGATACAGAGAGTTATTAGTGTGGGAGCACACGTGTAGTACAGGTACCCCGTCTGTTGACGCGGCGACCGCTCGTGTTTACTTGATGATGTGATTGCGTCTCTCTCCTGGCGAGGCAACACTTTGGTGGCTAAATTTGCCTACATGGCAATTAGCACCGCTTATCGCTAACTCCAACATGCGTCAGTGGCTGTCTAATGAGGACTCCCTCCTCGGGGGAACCGTGACTCATTTTGGGGATTAGCAATTCCGCCGTTTCGTCTTTTGAGTCACGTCGAGCGTTGCCCTACTTAGGCGCTGTTACAAACACACAGGCCCGAGTTCGTCCGTCCACGTTTCTGCTTCAAAGAGCTGCTTCTATCTCGACGTCACCCGGCGACAAATGAGACTGTCCGTGTCTGAAATTCATGCGAACACAGTCATGCCCTTTGTCTACGAAGTCATGCCCTTTGAGGTACAGAAATATTCCCTCCAAGTCATCAACACACACGATAACAAACAAGCAAGGGAATGAAGAAAAACATTAAATATATATACATAGAAAAGAAAAGAAATACATCATTTATCTCTTGATATCCTGGCATGACCAGGAGTGAAGTGTAACTAACGTAGCTCATAGCCTGGCTCCAACCATTGCACAACTTAGAAAAATGCTAGTCAAGGAGCTGAGAGAGGGGAGGGAATATGATGACGCAGGAGTGGACGAGGACCAGCAACGTCCATGGAGAGTTTTAACACATGACGTTTAGCGCCACTTTCACACAGTCACACCATAAGATCCAGATTTATATAAAAAATGTGAATGTCGTCAATATTAACACCAGCATTTATGTATCTCATCACAGTGCATTCTTAAGATTTAGTTTACAGCTCACACAACTAATTCATGGTGCAGCTATGCATTAAATATCCATGGGGTTATTTACATGTGCTTTGGGTCGACAGGCGCTCGCTGCAGCAGCGTCGTAAAGAAGACCCCGTGGTTGTCCAGAGCCCCCGCTTTCCGAGGGAGGCGCGGCGAGCGCATCCAGCTAAGCACACCCCTGTGTGTCGTCGCCGTCGTCGCCGGGGGTTACGCGTGGGGCGCGGGACGCACAGTGTGAGGGTGTGAGCTCTGCATCGTGATGCGTGTGCGTCTACACGAGCTCTCAGGCGGCGCTTATTGTACACTGTGTGGGAAGAATGCCAGGTTCAGCGGAATACATTCCCATAGTGAGTTCACGTGGAGTTGACCAGCGTTCCTCTAACCCTCCCTGGGTGCAGAGGAGGCCCACGGCAATGGCCGATATAAGCTTCTATACTGTGTGTGTGTGTGTGTGTGTGTGGGGGGGGTTAAACGCAAACAGTAATTTAATAGGTAAAGTACGTATTGCTGGAGAAAGATTGTTGATATTTGAATTCAACATCAAAGTAGAAACGCACTAAAAGTATATGTTTAGTCCACTCTATAGCACCTTTTGTGAACTTGTGGCAGTTGGCCATTTTTGTATTGATTTTAAACGTAGAGTCATCAAATAAGATAATAAGCTAATACACCTGTTGTCAAATTCAGAGAATATCTCCTCACGTTCTGTGAGAGCCAGGGCTGTTTCTATGCAGCCCTGGCTCTTTAAATAGGAGCACAGACAAAGTGGTGCAGACCGCACCACACAACGATGTGTTATCTTTGGCAATGTGTGTCTGTTGAGTTTGTGAGAGAGCACCCTATGGCATTGAAGGGGCTGAAGAAAGTTTATTATACTACGAAGGAAGGTAACTGGCATATCCAGGTAACTTGTGTCAGGTGTTACGTGCCGAGTAACCCATACTTCGCAAGGTGGAGAGGTTTTACGCGAGGTCCACTGTCATGGTAATAATTTACGCCGCATCTCGAAACCTGCTCGAGAAGTTTATCTTCGTGGTTAACTTGATGTTACCTTATATAAGTGCTGCACCTCCGCACGTAGAGTTGTGTGCTGCTTTGTCGAAAGATTAAGCCTATACCTAGACTAGACTAGACTTTACACACTTCCTGAAACATTTGCATTTAATAATGTGATCATATAAAATCTTGGTAAAGCCATACTGATATTACCAGCTCTGCCTCTACAGACTTTACAACAATCAGTTATGAACTAGAAAACCACTGAACAATCAGTGTACAGATGGGTAGGTCATTTGGTGCCAAAACCATACATGGGTCTTTGTTCTGATTGGTTAAAGGCAGTCCAATGATTGTCTGCTAGTGTTACCTTAAAACGTTTGCTATTCTGAATAGTTGAATGAGGATGCTACCAACCAAATCAGAAATAGTCAAAACATGCATTCTCCAACTTTTATTAGTTACATTACTGTACAACCATGATCAATGTTCCCATTAGTTTACACCTGCTAAGCAATCTTGGGAAAGAAAAAATGGGAATATTACTCCAATTAGGTGACAAATGACATTTTCAACAGCAATATGTTCTTGGGTTTGCAGTCATTCAATTGAGTGAACAACAACAAAAATACATGTAATAGATTTAATCAGTTACTCCTACAATAGGAATTTGATTTACTCAAATGTATTCCCAATGAACATGGTATTCAGCATATCATTTTACAGTGTTTAAGCTGCAGAGATGATTAACTACAGGATGGTGCGACATGATTGGATATTGGCATGCTGATCACATTCCTTAGCTCATGTCAGCAGCTCATGTTACTGATGGATATATTACCTGTACCTAATTCAGTTGTTATTGGGATTTTAGTTGCTAAAGCGGCAAGGTTTTAATTTTTTCTTACCGACACAGAGGCTCTAACTGGCATGTTTATTCACACTCATGTCAGAATATCACCAGTTTGTTTCTTGTTAGCAGGAATAGCTGTTTGGGTATTTTGAATCTAGCACTTCCAACTTCTCTGATATGTTTCTGAACATCACATCAGTACTGTTGATGCAATTATGGTTCAAAAAATGTCAATACATTTTGCATGCATACAATCATTGTAATGACAAAACAATGAATAGATCTTTAGAAAGTAATGAGGGGCACTTTATGTATGTTATGACCTTCGATTATGCTGGGTTGCATGGAAACGCTTCTATGCATGGGGGTTGGGGGGGTGGGGGGTGTATGTGTGTTTGTGGGGGGAGGAGAGCTGTAGTTCTTAAATGTAGTGTAAACCAGAATTTTGTACACAAGGTCAATAACCTCAATGTTCCAGGCATGGAAATGTAGTCTTATATTATTAACCGCTGTACCGTAAACTATTTAGATTTCTACAATTGTTATGTACCTAGTTAATGCATTTTTGAGGTCCTTTAATTTCCACAGCTGTATTTCAAGCATTTAGAACAACCGTGATAGAAGCCGACGTTCCACAAATCACCGTGCTTCCTGCAGCCCCAAAATAACATTTGACAGCCCTCTGCACCAGATACCTTTAAGGTGCACCTTATCAGCCTGGACAGAAGGGGAAAGATGCTTTAAAAAGCAAGATGGTCTTTATTTGATGCATAAAACCCGCAGCTGAAGCGAATGGATTTGGGACCTCACAAACGGCCAATACCTCCCCCACAGTTCATTCCCCATATGCCTGTTTATTCATGCTGAGGTAAGCTGGAGGAATTCATTTGCTGTCAGCTAGTATTGAATTTGAGATTAGTTTTTATTTCACCGTCCGAAACCGCTCCGTTTAACGTCCCCTCGTCCTGCCATGCAGCATCTCGCGTAGCCTGAGAAGCTCTCGAAGCCGCCGCTGCCGCCCCCACGCACGTATCGCCTTCTCCCAGCAGGTGACAGCCCTCTCATAACGACCGCCATGTCTGCACCTTTGGCGTCCAGACTCGGTGCACCTTAGTGATTAGGCATTATCTGTGCCTCGGGGGCGTTGGCTAAAACACCGCTTCTTGACTCCCTGCACTGATCTCATTTCAGATTAAAAGGTGGCAATACCTAGCACTGTTGGCTTTAGTGTTTAGTTTACCCTTCCCTGGAGGCCTTTCCAGTATGAAGGCTTGTGTCCTCTTAAAATAAATCTCCAAAAGGTCCTTACATTTCCTCTCATGCAAAGCCTGAGGACTGTGTTTGCGTTTATTTTATTTATTATCCTTTTCCCCCCATTTAGTTAAAGAACACAAACCTGACACAGCCCTTCTCTGTCGTGTCTTACATGCATTCTCGTAAGCTAGGGCTGTCCCGAATACCATTTTACAGGCTTCGAATAATTTATGGTATTTCCGAATGAGTATATATAATACTCGCTCTCAAAAACACCATTACAAACACTCAACTATAACTATTGTTTCATAAACATGTTAAAAATCAAAGCGGTTGGCAGGAACATTTGCAGGTTTTCAATAGCACATAACAGCAAGTAATCAACGCTTTTAACTTTGAGTCGACTACTCACCTATGAAGGCTCATAGCATATATTAACCAATAAGAGTGTGTGTGTTGAATGAAAAAAACTCTTCTTACAGAAAAAAAACCCCTCTTCTTTCAGACAGGTCCAATTGCAATAGATTGTGTTGATGACACAGTGTGGGGCAGGCAATTACATTTTTAACATGTGAGTTTATACAGAGACAGTAGGGATTCATGGGGAAACATGCATGCAGTGTGAAAAATCCCAAGAATCCCAATATTTAAAATCGAATTCATACCCAATGAACAAATACCTGAAGAATCAGGTATTTGGGGCCAGCCCTAATGCATTCGTACTTGGCAAAAAAATGTTTTTACCAGGTTACATCAGTTTGTAATGAGCCCCCAGGCACAACCTCTGGAGCGCTTTCACTTAATTCAGTGTAACATATTTCCACCATAAAAATAAATGCCATGGTGCTGCTGACATCAAATTCAACTTGACTAGATTATAAGATGCATGCTGGGACATTAGACTTATTTAATGTGCATGTACAGTATATGACAGTGTTGGAAGCAGTGAAGCAGCATAAATGGAATATGTTGCCGTGGTGACATAGTTTGGCCCATTGTTGTTTGGGTGAGCTTCAGTGTGACATAGGGCTGGACGATTAACCAAAGAATAATCGAAACCGACATTCAGAACATCTAACCGACATCATTTTCCCATGTAGTTTTTTTCGATAAGAAAAACACAAATCCTGTTAGGTCAAGCCCGTCGGAAATAGGGGGACACGTGTTTTACAAATAGATTTATTTGTTGGGACCCGGCCACGCCCTTCTTGAAATCGTGACAATCTCAGGCACAGCAATAGACTGCATTAAACGAGTAATACATAATGAGAAAAATGCTGCAGTCTTCCTATCAATAGTAACCACGACAGACGTAAATCGAATTTAAGCGTCACGCCACTGGCTCGTAACACTGACAGAAAACTTGCTATATAAAACCAGTTTACCGTTAATCTATCTATGCCTTGTAGGTCTTCTACAGTGACTCTGCCCAGTCCACACAGCTGCATAGAAGGAAATGGAGAACTCAAGCAATAGCAAAACAAAGGCAAAATAATCGTTCATTCATCATTAGCGAGGTACAATGTTCAATTAATCGTGTTTTTGATTTTAAGTAATATCGTCCAGCCCTAGTGTGACATGTCCATTGCTAACTGTACACTCACTCACTTAAGTACTCACAATAGTATTTAATCACAACTGTACCTCTCAGTGTTGCCAACTTTAGCAACTTTTCAGACCCTCTTAGAGACGGATTCTCTCTCTCTCCTCCTGTGTCATGTTCAGACAGTCAGTAGCTTGGTCTTGTGTGTGTGAATGAGCGCGTGACGTCATCTGGCGACTTTTTTTGGAGCTAGTGCTAGCTACTTTCATTGGAAAAGATTTGGCAACACTGGTACCTCTGTGCAGTATAATCTGCGTTTGTGTGGTAACATTACATGTAGTTCATGTGGAGGTTAAAAACATTTTTTAAATGTATGGTAAAAATATAATTTAATAGAAGATACTGTTCAATCATACAACAATGGAGTTCTTCATCTTTTCTTAAGGTCTGGCAAAAGCTTTAAAAACACACATTTCACCTTCATATATTACTTTACTACTCATAGTTTGCCATCTCAGCAGGTTGCTTTTGATTGTGTTTGCTACTGAACTGAAATAATGCATAGGTAAATGAGGCACAGAATAACTTATTTATATAAACTAATTTCAAGGTGAGTAGGAATCTAAAAATGATCTAGAGAATGGGCATACTGTAGCATTTTCATAATAGGATTAATGTTATACTGTAAGTAATAATATGGATGCCAGTGCAATGTACATTAAATACTTGGCTCATGAAAAACTACAGCTCTAAAGTATTTTTAGTGCACTTACAGTATATAGCCTCAGTAATGCATTATTTAACATTTTTACTTTACTTGAAGTACTGTCTGGAATACCTTAGACACTGAAATACAACTGAATTTAAAGGAATATCAGACATTCTGTAATACACAATGGTCAATGTGTAGAAAGAAAACATCTTCACTGAATTAGTTGTTTTGGATTTGTTCAGCATCTAAGGTTCAATTTAAGACCCAAGGGTTGGATTTGCCATGAAGGCTGTGAAATGTGCTTTTCAAAAGACTTTTTGAAAAAGATTTTTTTAAAAGCAGTCGCCATCAATCCATGTGTACCAATGTACAGTACTATATTGATAACCCAAATCATTAATCAAAGGTCTGCTGCAAAAAGCAGATCCATTTCATTGTCGTGTTTACTCAAGGCTTTACATCCTTGCCGTTTGTGTACTGCGAGCTTGTGTGTGTCGTCCCGTAATCAATCAAGGCTCAGTAGCGCTCAGAGGGACACGGTTCATCTAGCAAAGATTATAATTAGGCAGCCTTTCATTCAGCGTAACTTTCCGAGAGGTTTATCCTTGAGGAGAGACACAATCAACGTGCAAGGTCCCCCCGTCAAATGGCTCTGCCCTCCCAGAGTCATTTGGAGTCATAAGTTTAAACCTGTGTTCATGTGGCTCAAGAATAATTTCCCATACAAATTACAACACCCTACCTGTTTTTCCCGTTGGCAGAACAGAAATGCAAATGCATTGTGAGAAAGCCAAATTAATTCCCTGTCTGATGGGGAAAAAGCCAAAGACATCTCTTCACTTGTTTGTTCCTGAATTATTATGGGCCTCCAATGCAAAACATGCATGTGCAAGTATATGTTGATAACGAACTTGGAAATACATCACCCCTTTTGCTGTTAGTTTGAAAGTCACTATACAAGGCGATACTATAATACCTCATTGCTATACCTCTCCCACTGAACTACAGTGATACCTCTGAACTTTTCATGGACGAGCTGAGGTAGCTCTTTGTGACAAGGCAAAGGGATGAATATGACATGTTTTATTTGTTTCTAGGGAATTCCATGTAGTGACCAGCAAGTTTCTTTCTTTGTCTGTCTTCTTATCATATCGCTATTTTTATAAACGGAGATTTATGGCACAATGAACAGTACATCTCACAGCATATGTATAAATCAGCGCAGTACACCATAGTTCCATCATTGAACATACGGTATGTAGAATACTGGTACTGTATGCCTACTTTGAATGATGTGCCCTATTGGCCATGACATGAGTAACCTTAATGAATCTTTTTAGTATGTATGATAAACAAGCTCATCCATTTTATGTCTTTTTGGGTCATGTATCATTTTACACACTGAGGCAAAAACAGAAACATGTTTTTCTGCACCCTCCCGCGTGCCCCCAAATCATTTTGGTTCTTTGTTTTACAGCCAAAGGGCACAGCGGATAAAATGAGCTTGGCTGATGTCAGTTGGGACCGTATTACTCTCAGCATTTGTTTTGCCATTTTATTTCAGCCCGCTCTTTGGGTGACATATCCTGGGAAGACAATGATAACGCAGAAAGACTTCAGAAGAAATCATGGCAAAGCGAAGATGGTGTCACCACCACGTGTACTTAACTACTCTCCGCATTAAAGTTTTATGAAGGTTACCATCCGATTATGCGCATCTTCTGGGATGAGAAATATTCTCTTTGAAAATTACGACAAAGCTTTTTAGGCTGCGTTCAACGGATCCGGCCAAACTGAACTTTTATAGTGGTGTAACCTTCTCGTTATTCTGCCTGCAACGTCATCCAGTGGATTATGCTAGGGCTGTCCCGAATACCATTTTACAGGTTTCGAATACTTTATGGTATTTCTGAATGAGTATTCGAATACTCTCTCAAAAACACCATTAAAAACACACAACTATAATTAAGAAGTATAACATAAGTAATCTTCTACCCTAGCTTCAGTGAGCACACATGTAAACATAGCCATGTGCTCAAAATGGCCATTTTGATTGACACGTCAATTGAGCCAGTCAGAGCTGTCAAATAGCATATACCTCCTGTATTACCCAATAAGAGTGTGTGTTGAATGAATAGCCTTGCTCTCTTCTTACAAACAGAGCCAATTGCAATCAATTGTGTTGATGACAGTGTAGGACAGGCAATTATATTTCAACATGTGAGTTTATATGGAGACAGTAGGGATTCATGGGAAACCATGCATGCATAATGTGAAAAAACTAATACTCGAATCCCAATATTTAAAACGAATACATACCCAATGAACAAATACCCGAATAATTGAATATTTGGGGCCAGCCCTAGCTTATGCTCATTATCAGTGGTGTTATGGTAGATCAAGCCCTCACTAAGACTCTCCCGATGCTTCGCATGTTACGGTTTGCCAGTGGAATAATCATGAATACACTCATAACAAGTTCAAAGACAAAGTTTACTTAATAAACTTCAGATAAAATCACCCAGAAATACAGGTTTTTGCAACAACGACTAAACTCAAGTCCACAAACGCTAGTACATGCATGCCAAGACTAAACCACATACATGAAAATTGAACTGAAGCACAGAATTATTAATAGACAGACACAGGGAAGAAAATGGCGGCTTGTTCTTAGAAAGTATTTGCTTATTATCACAGTGAAGCACGAGATGCTAATTTAAGAGTTGCGTCATCGTTAAAGTGGCTCTTTTTGCCGCATGCGCAGTACAAACGTTACAACCTGCGACACTAGAGTCGCCAAGCCTTGTTCTTGTGTGCCGTAGTACAGGATATAATACAACAGGAATTGTTCTTTTTGTTTCAGACTATACTATTATAATTGTAGGCATGTTTTGTTTAATATTTAGCATTTACACTAAAAGTAGGATCGATGTTCTGCTCGCTAATACGCCGGAAGTTTCTCGTGCACGGTAAATGTAGCGGAGCAGTAAAACCGATAAAGAATTTATGAATAGGGTGTGTATTGCAGCTGGTTCTTCCGGCTGCAGTACCGTCCGTCACCACATGTCACGGCTGCTTCAAGCTCAGACCCTGCCCCTCTGAACTGAACTAAATAGCTCTGCAAAATGGCAGTTAACAAGTCCCAGCTGTGTTGTGCTTCTTCATGGTGTTTTGCTGGAACTCCTCTCTGGCTCCCCCTGGTGGCCTGGGGACACCATAGCACTGCAGAAGCTTGTTCCCTGGGTGCGTGCAGTTTGGCAAGAAAGCCTTTTAGTAATGCTGCCCTCTTCTCTTAGGGCATCCTACAGAATGATGCTGGAACTGATCTTGTGTAAAGATATTGTCTCACTTTAAAAGGACTATTGAAATGGGACATTGATTGTAATTGCTTTGCGTCTAATTGATTTAAGTCTCAAATCATGTGCATATTTTATGCTCTCTAATTTGATGTGTTGCTGTGATTGAATGGTTGACATAGTGTTTAAATGTTTTATGTGAATGTTTTAAGCTGTGAAGACTCTCTTGTAAAATACCCTTTTAATTTCAATTAGACCTTTACCTGGTTAATTCAAAGTGTGTGCATTTATTAACAGGACCAGGTGTCAAAGCTAATGTGTGTGTGTGTGTGTGTGTGTGTCTGTGCATGTGTGCACGTGTGTGTGTGTACGTGCATGTGTGCACGTATGTGTGTACGTGCGTGTGTGCATGCGTGCATGTACATGTGCTTCCCCCTGCAGGCAGCGGGGTCCTGCTGAGGCCTCTGTTCACCAAGCAGCCAGGCAGCGTGATGTTTCCCCTGCAGCCTGGAGAGAGCCGCAGGGAAGTGGTGTTCAGCTGCGAGGCCCAGGGACACCCCCCGCCCGTGTACAGGTAACCCCCCATAGACGTCACCGTAGACTGTATGTATGAATGGACAAATCCTCTGTGACCTCACCATAGACTGTATATATAAATGGACAAATCCTCTGTGACGTCACCATAGACTGTATATATAAATGGACAAACCCTCCTTGACGTCAAACTTTCCGTGACGTCATCCATATGTTTTCTCAAGAACAGGTTGGGTCATCGCCATCTTTGCAGTACCTCACTGTCTGTAATGGTGTAGATGTATGGCTAATATATTATAACTGATGAGTTAAAAATACTAGCTAGGGGGAGACTAGCTATAGAGACAAAAGAGGTGTTTGAATCAGACTGCAAACATGTTTATTATTCCTGTAAAGCCAGACATTTTAACATGGCACTGCCAGCCTCAAGTGGCCATTTGATGAAATGCAGATTTTGGTATTTTCGCTTTGAATTAATTTCTCAGCCCTGGAGGTTCCCCCTTGGTGTGGCTGAAAAGCCGAACCGCATAGAAAAATCAGTCTTCTAACAACCCATTGATTTGAATTAGGTGTGTTGGAGCAGGGAGACGTCTAATGCCACAGTACACTGCTATTTTTAAATAAGTAACTTTTCTGCACTAAAACCAAATTTTTACACTGAATAAAATGCCCTATCAATAATAAGTGCAAATATATTAGTTATTAGCTTTCTTATGCTTAAAACAAGCAATTTTGGCTGCCAGTGCAGTAAGTGAAATTCATGTGATAAGATTTCTTAAACTAAGTGCACATTTACTTAAATTACGTCACTAGATAAGCCATTTAAATTAGAAACAAGACCAACTATCTAAAAACAATATTATCACACTGTTAGATATACACTCACCTAAAGGATTATTAGGAACACCATACTAATACTCTATTTGACCCCCTTTCGCCTTCAGAACTGCCTTAATTCTACGTGGCATTGATTCAACAAGGTGCTGAAAGCATTCTTTA
>JAODUK010003425.1:0-11440 GCA_027564635.1 Typhlichthys eigenmanni
TGTTGCTCGGGAAAGGGAAGTTTGGGGTCCCTTGCTGAAGCTGCTGCCCCCGCGACCCGACTCCGGATAAGCGGGAGCAGATTGATGGATGGATGGATCAATATATACTAACAAATTTACAAAATTAGCTAATTGCGTTGGATAAGTGTCTGTTAAATGCTGTAAATATAAACATTTTTAAAACACTTGGATTAAAAGTAAAATACACATTTTATCTGGTAAGAAAAATTATGACTTTTGTTTTGTTTATAAAAGCTATGGTCACTCAATCTGGAGAAACAAAACAAAAACACCTCTCCCTTTGTTACCATAGGGTGTTCCTCAGGAGCTCCGCCTCACACATTGGAAACGCATTACCACGACTACTATATTGTGTGGTGTAACCTGAACCACTTTTTTGTGCTCTTATTTACAGAGCCAGGTCTGTGTAGAAACACCAGTTTGGTGAATTTTGTACAAATAAAAGTGAAGTGTGAAATATATACTTATTTAATATTGTAAATAATATAACACAAAAAATGGCGACAAAGCATACATATATAACAACCTAAAGATTTAGTTACGTTTTAAATATCAGCTTACATTAAGTATTCTGGATATAACAAACAGCAAAAAAAATGTATATGCACACCATAAATATATAATGCATCTCCTGCACACAAAATGTAGATTGTTCAAAACTTTTTGGAAATAATTGCGATTGCTTCCTTATACATGTTTAAATGCACCAGTTATCTTTGGATGATATTCAGTATTTCAGAAAATGTGAAACAAGCACACTATGTCACTAGAGTAGTTTATGAGTAGTTTATGAATATGCTCGAACAATCTGAATAAAGATACTCTATTGTGCAGAAATCTGGTGATTGAAATTCAAATGGGTTACGTCTCGACTACAAGCAATTTAAATCATCCAGGGACAAATTCATTATGGATAATAGTAGCCTTTTATTTTGGTCCTCAAATAAGCTTCATCACACAGGTACCTCAGAAGAAAGATTAATATTCCGTCAGCTTGTCTCTGGGAATATGGGGGAAAACCAAATAGGTTCACCCTTCAAAGTAGTAAAGATTGAAAAAAACAGCAAAAAAAATTCAACACAGCACAGGCATAGAAAGAAAGAGGGAAGAATACCATAAACTGTCGTTAAAATAACATTTCCAACTGTAATATTCCTGTGTCTGGATCGGTCCAACAATTGCTGCAATTCCACTGGTCTCATCTTCATGTGGTGTAAATCTTCAGCACAACACATTGATTTGTATATGTTTAGTTAGTATACTCTGTGCAATATTGTGTTCATTTAGTAATATACAGTAGCCTACAACTGCTTCTGTAATTCTAAGGACTTATAATAGAAGGGTTAGACTCCTCCCCCCATTTTTTGTCAACTCGTTACGGCTTGTCATATTATTGCTGTCACTGGTAAAGTTGACAATTCAGGCAGCTAGGCAAAAACGACTATCAAGCCACCAAGAAATATCCAGTGCCACAGCAACAAGAAGTAATTTGGAGATGGAAAAAATGTTGTGTCAATTGTGTTGTTATGTAACGTGTTAAACGTTTAAAATGAATCGCAATGAATAACGCTGGCAGCCCAAATTTTGAGTAAAGTTTAACTGCACCATAACATTGTAATGTCTCGTGATCCCCGTCCTGTGCTAGTCTGGTCATGATCTGTGTTTACCATGTGTTTCATGCCTGTGGTTCTCTCACTCCCTGCCCTGTGTGCCCAGTCCCGTTATTTCCACCTGTGTCTGGTTAATCACTTCTAATGTGGTGCACCTGTTCCTCGTTGCTGTTTTCCTATGGACTGTCTTCTTTGTGTATATAAACCTCAGTATGTGCTTCAGTCTCTTGTTGGTCATTGTTAATGTATGTGTTGCTACCTGTGATCCTGCCTTTTTGCTCTTTTGGATAAACCTTGTTCTAGTTTATGACTACGTGTCTCATGTTTGGGTCCTCACCTAGCTGCAACGTGACAAAGATGTGTTTTTAGAGCTGTAAACTTAATAGGAATGATCTGTGATGAGACACATCAATGCTGGACCTGGTGTTTATATTGACAAAATTCCAATTTTTAATAAAAATCTGCATTTTATGGTCTGAAAACGGATCTACACGTCATATCCATATATCATCGGTACACTTGGTATGCTCATACGTCATCAAATTCAAATGTTAATGGGGGTTTCCCTCTCAGACCCTCCTCTAACTCAGTTCCTTGCTGCATTTTCTAAAGTTGTAGTGGGTGGAATCAAGCTTGGAGCTGGGGTGCAGTTGCACTTTAAAATACTGTCAAGTAGCGCTTAGGAAAAACATCAATGCAAATGATTATGATGTCATCTACATTCAAAGTTATTAACCATGGAACATTCTGCAATGGTGTCTTATAAATATCACAAATGCTGTGCAATAATTATATTTTCTGCTCCCTGACACAATGAAACTAATAAGACCACCATGAAAGGGAAAACACACATTTTATACTTCAATTCAGCACGAAATAATTGTCAATATAGCCGTAAGCGGCGAACGTCGGGGTCCAAGCAGAACCGCAGCAGTCGCATCAACTGTTCTGTTGAAGCGGTTCAGTGTCCTCTACAAGAGAAATAAGAGGTGGAATTATACCAATGTTCAACGCAGTGAAATGGACCACACAATGCAAACTTTGTAGAGTAAACTGTTTTTCAGATACAATAATATCTAAGACTGACATGTATTTGAAGATGATTGAGTTTTACATTTAGTGGATAGAAATCCTGTTCAACTCCCATATCCTGTTAAGCCAGATGGACCCATAGTCTGACCTACCCAGTTCACATTAACTACAAAACCATTAAAACTAAACAATTCGTTTTGAAAGAAAGTGTGTCAGATTGTTTATTTCTTAATATTCAAACAAATCCAAAAGCAAGTGTTATCAAAAGCAACTAATATTATGTTCCTTACTTTTCCATGGTCATTGTTGTCTAGCTACAAATATTCCTGATCAAAATGACTAACAACATTGGGGGTGTCATTGCTTCAGCCAGAATGTTTTTTTGTTAACGAAAGGTCTTCTGCTGCCATCTTCTGGGCCATTTGTGCCATTACATCAATCACAAAAATAAAACAAAACATAAGTCTGCGCCCCCTTGTGGCCAATCTCTTTCAAATAAGTTACTTGAATGAAAAGTTTAGTGTATTTCAAGTTTCATAGATTTTTTATGTAAAATCAGAATATATTGGCAGTAGAGTCAATATGGGCAACGCCTTACAAGTTCATTGGCTCATAACGTAAAAACGGTTTAACCAATCAAAATTTGTTATACAACTTTTTATCAGCATGGTGTGGAGATGAAGCACACCAAATTCAATGTCAATCGGATGAAGTGCCTCAGACGAGTTCGTTTTCACACCCAATTCAGGAAATGTAAATGGCGGGAATGTTTGGTGGTGGAAGATTATGGTTATGATCCCATTTGATTTAGGACATTATTAAAAAGGAGGAATTAAAGGAAACAATAAGTATTGTTCTGACCCATGCGGTTGCTTAGTTATCAGCAAAAATGCAAATGTGCTGATTATAGCGCCCCCTTGTGGCCAACATGTTTCACATTTTAATCGTAAATTTCATGTGCCACACTAAATAAGCATATACAGTTTCAAGATGATCAACCATTCCCACTGCCAAATATTGACTGCTGAATTTTGATTGGCTGTTTGGTGGCCATTTTGGCAATCCAGCCAACTGGCACTTGAGGTAGTAACATTGGGACATGTATAAGTGTGCCAAATATCTGATTTTTAGCTGAAACAGTTCTTGAGATATTGACATTGTCAATTGTAGCGCCCCCTATTGACGAAATTTAACAAAATGTTGCGTGCTTCCAAAGAATGTTGTTATGATTATGCTCGTCAAGTTTCATAAAGTTTGGACAAGGAAATCATAAAATATAGGCCAAAGAGTCATTTTGGGACACGCCTTCAAAGTTGATAGGTGCACAACTGTAAAATGGCACGTCAAATCAATATTCTTTATACAATATTTTGTCACCATGGTCTGTAGATAATTTTTTCCAAATTTCGTGAGAATTGGATAAACGGCTTCGGACTAATTAATTTTTCATGAAAATTTAGTTTTTCAAAATGGCAGAAACATTTTCCATATGCAAATGGGCGGAAATGGGCCCATTCGATTCCGGAGCATTCGGGGAGCCTTCGGAGAATTTATAACCCATACGTTTCTTCAGATATAAGCCAAAACGTAAATGTGGTTATTATAGCGCCCCCTAGAGTTGCCTAGATTTCTTTAGGGATGGGGACATATCTACCAAGTTTGGTGCCTGTAGTGTGTATAGTTGGTGCTGCTCATGCAGTTTTTAGGCAGACATGGAAAAAATAATCCTTACAATTCCAATAGGGCTCCAGCAGCTTTTCTTCTTGAACCCCTAAATATAGGCTATTGATTTGACATGATTTTGTGAACGGCAGAATGATGCATCGCAAGGAATTGTGAGACAGCCTTAGAGCCGTACAATTAATCGCTTTCAAAACGAAATTGCGATTTGAAACAATGCGATTAGCAAATCTCAAGGCATGCGATTTTTAGGCATCTGACCCAGTTTTTTTTTTTTTGGGCAGTCCTCCTTGTTTGATGGTAATTCTAACTAATCAGCGCAGCACTCCTCTAGGCCTACCAGTCATGTTCTGAAATTAAAGACTATATTTCTATGGTAGGCTGCCTAGCCTACACCAGGGGTTATCAAACTTTTTTGGGCCAGGGACACCTTACAGCGGAGAAAAATATCCAAGAACCCCTTCATAATTGTATCACTTAAAGGCATGTCATTCAACTTTGAACTTGTGTCCTGAAAGCATTATTTTGTACTACAAAGGTGGTCCTTACTGAACACAGTATTTTTGTAGTTTCACTAGATGAGGCCCCTCTACATTGAAGAACTGGAAACTAAAATAACTACAACAGTAACTGCTGTTCACATCAGGGCCTATTTTTGGAAAGGTCAACTACACAGTTTTCCAACACATCTTGTCAGGATACGGGCTGTGAAGGGGGCGGAGACCCAAGTGCGGAAGCAGAGGCAGGGGACGACAGAATTAATAAAACAATGTATTATTGTAGGAGCAGGTGTGCAGTACGAACGCTGGGAGTGGGGTTGACCCGCTAGCAAAGCTGGCTAGCTGGTTGGGACTGCGTGCAGCGGTGAGTCGGCAGACAGGCGGTGAGGAGACAGTCGGGATGCCAGGCGAGGAGAAGATAGGCGCGGCTGTCAGGCGAGTAGATCGGCAGTCAGGCGGTGAGAAGACAGTCGGGCTGCCAGGCGAGGAAGAGAAACAGACGGGACTGCTGGATCGCTGGTACGTGCAGTCGCAGGCAAGTAGATCGGCAGTCGGGCTGCCGAGCGAGGAAGAGAAACAGACGGGACTGCTGGATCGCTGGTACGTGCATCCGTAGAAATGGCAACGAACTGGCAACAGGTGCCAGGATGGCAAGCCTTTTAAACCTCCGCCCAGGAAGCGGGGAAGGAGGCAACTGCACGTGGGTGCGTTAAGTGGCTGACGACGTGGCGGCAGCGGCGCTGTCCGGTGCTGAACCGGCGGCTTGGCGCTGTCTGCTGCCGGAGCGGCCGCAAACCGTGACACCTCTATCATGTCATAAAACATAATAGCTGTATCTTAAAACTTATGTATTACTCAATTAGTTAATTGGCTCTTTACAGCTTTGTTTTCTATTTTCATACAGAAAATATTGCGAAATTTACAGCGCATGGAAATGATACATCTTAAAAATTTACTATTTACATAAATTGTAGACATGCCAAATAAAGTATCTTCTGAAAGTGAATAACAGTGTATTTTAGAAAGCTGATGACTATTTAGTGTGAATGATTTGTAAACAATTTAGGTGTGCTTGAGCACATCTAAGAAATTGCCTAAAATGCCAATGTGCACGGAATGTCCCAAAATGCAATAAATCCATGCTTAAAGAAATTAATCCTGTATCTTTATGCGCTCATCTTTTCATTTGAATATAGAGCAATTCATATTTTGAAGCCATCTCATGTGGTAATGCTCCATAACATATTTTAAATGTTACATATAATGTATATTTAACTTAAATCTTGACTTTAAAAAATATTGCAAATCATATCGCAATCGCAATATCTGTCAGAAAAATCTAAATGAGATATTTTCCCAAAATCGTTCAGCCCTAGACGGCATTATCTCATTTACTTTTGTTAAGGATGATCCAGTCCAGTGTACCCTATGCTGAAGGGCGTAAGAAGGAAGCATTTAAACACCTTTCCTTAGCATTATATAATTCAAAACAGCTCTTATTATCGCTGCGACTACCAGTAGATACTTCCAGGTAATTTTAGCTGCCACTGACTTTGTTGGTATTGTTGTGCCAGGATTGCCAGTTTTTTGTTCACCCTTCAGTAAAGGTCCACATTAAAGGATATATTGGATTGGAATCTGCTTGCAGTGATTTCTTGTTCTTAAACAACACTGGGTGATAAGCCAGGACCCTGCTCCCACAGAAACCACTCTGAATTGGGTCTGTGCAATATAACTTGACAGAGGCCTGTTACAGGATTTTGTTTTTCGCTACAGAGACCACAGCTAAAAGCTTGCTTAACCCGTAACGGATAAATTAGATTGATAAACTCAAGGGATGACATTTTGAACAATACGCAGGCCCAAAACTAGCTTCATCCCACACAAAACCTAAACATCAGTAAGGTTTAATCTGAAGAGTCAGACACCCATCCTGTCTTCCCCTGTGGTCAGTTGACCTACTGTACTGTAAATTACCTCTCTCGTTGAAATGTAATACAATGTTCTCCTAGCAAAAGGTGGAGATTATTTAATCCCTTGTGTGTTAAAGCATGCTAACCCCTTTTCCAAACACTTAAGTGTTTGGTGTTTTCAGAAAAATCAGGTACTGACAATTAACCTATTTTATCCGACTGGCAACTAAAGTTGCCATCGTGTTTGTTACTCTATCCATCTATAAATATTTTTTTGGGTGATTATGTAGATTATAATAAAAATTATATTCAAGTATAAAACGTAATTATGACATCTGAATGATTTCCTGGACAATTTGCTTATTTCCTGTCAGAGTCGACTCCTGAACAAAGGAAATGGGTGGACATTTTCTTTTCAAAAGGGGGCACACATTTACAAAGCAAAAGAATCAAAATAAGAGCAGCAGACCTACATATTCTGCAGGACATTATAGCCAGTGTGCTAATCAATTAACACCAAATGCCAATAAAATAATACACACAATAACACAACCAACCAAATACGCCTACACAACAAAAATCCGTAGGCCTACAGATAACCACACCATGAGCATCAACAAACAACATGGTTCTGAAGCTCAGCACATCACTGTATCCTAATACAATAAATAAGTTAATAACTAGGGCTAAATAAAACTACCAAGCACATACCATCA
Organism: Typhlichthys eigenmanni; assembly: GCA_027564635.1. Taxonomy (NCBI): domain Eukaryota; kingdom Metazoa; phylum Chordata; class Actinopteri; order Percopsiformes; family Amblyopsidae; genus Typhlichthys; species Typhlichthys eigenmanni. The sequence continues at coordinate 7,473 of JAODUK010003425.1, forward strand.
CTGACAATAGCAGATCAACTAGCCTATTTGGATAGGCCTATATGTAACCTCCTCAAAGTAATGTCTTCCCTCTATGTGTGCACGTTTCGAGTGAAATATCATTCAAATGCCAGATGCACCAACTGGGCTTTGCTAGGCCAGTCTATGGCCCTGACATTAAACATGCATATTGGTGGATTGGATATGTGGCAAGCTCCAAATACAGGTGTGAACGCACCTAAGACACATTGAGGAGGCATTAAGATTTGATCGCTCAAACCACATTCGGAGGTGGTCTGATTGGTATGACCACAGATATTATTTTGGCAGTATGAACCTGATATTGTGACTCCAGCCACATTGAAGGATCGCCACTCAACTGGCAAGTAATTACGCAAACTACTCAATCGCATGCCAACAGACAACAACAGGCAAATGTTAGACATCAAGTAACATCTCAGGCAGTGTTTTCCCTACTGGCAGATTAGGCACAGGGCGTTTATGAGAAGAAGATGACCTCTGATGTAAGCTGTAAAATGCCTCATCACCAACAAACATGCAGGCGATGTCAAGGCAGATAAAACACAGATTTTCCGTGGTTCGACGTATTGGAGTCGAGTCGGGGATACATTAAATCTCTAAAAACGACTAACTTAACTTAACTTAATAAAATAAAAAATACTATTAAAAGTATAAAAATACAAGACACAGATTAAAGCAGCTGCAGATGTGGATGGCAATAACTTTTTATCAGACAATCACTTTTGGGCACGACACCTGCCCGTGAAACGAAACAACTTCTTAACATCTTCCCAATCCCAACTGTCAATGGCAGAGGGTAAAGGCAGTGTAACATTTCTCTTTTTTTAATCTATGTCGGTTGTGTTCATCATTAGTTTGAAGAATTTCGATCATAAATTAATGAATGAAGAAATAATTTGTTTACTTCAAACTGGAAATATCACCCATAATTCGTTCATAGGATCATGGGATACTGGAAACTTGTAGATAGATGTTGAACATAGAGCCAGGTGATATGTATAACATTTATAGTATATCAATGCCACGCAAAATATTGCATACGTTTCATGTGTTTTTTTTTAAATATTTTTGCAACATTAGGCTATATTGTATATTGACAAACCAAATCTTTAAAATAAACATTCTGAAATAATCATCCTATGGGCTCGTGGGAGGAACTGTGGGGGTCATATGGGTGGCTGTGAAGGTCACGGGCCTCGACGGACCAGCCACCCATAATCATTTCTCCAGATAACCTCAGAAAACTTGTGGATAGGAATGTGGTGGTGAGCAAAAGTACTTTAAGTGAGCAAATATACTGTACAGTTTTACAAAGCAATATTACAACAAGAAAAACTAGGAAAGCCTAGTTCAGGTTGATCGAGCAGCCTTATGTCAAGTTGTAGTAATTTTTGCGTCCACTGCCCTATTTTAGGGAAAACAAGGCATACAAATGACTGGCAGCTACCCTTCATAAAAGTTGCTGTGTTATGTCTTGGGAGTTAAACTAAACAACCCACACAGGTTGTTCTTGATTGTTATTGATTAGAAAATGGGAGGGCAAAACATGTACATTTCAACTGTACTTATCAAGTAAAAACACGGCCAAAAAAAGCGCTACCTGTGATTATTACAAGCAAACTTAAAAAAGGAAGAAGGCCAAACTCAAAATGGAACAGTCAGAATCGCTTAACGATACGGAATGTCGCATTTCAGGGCGGGAGGAGTGGACTTCTGGTGAGGCGCTTCCACGCTAGCTCGTCCTCACTAGCTGGCCCTTTATTAAACGCACAGTAAATCTGACTCGCATCTGGACTGACGAGTGGAAGGACGATAACGGTATGAAAAAAAAGTCATGGACTCAGTAACTCACACTGCTTGTAGTCAATCTTTTTTCATAGGCAAAGAACACTGGGTCATAGAAATGCATTTTCAGTCTATGGATATGGCCTGTAAGTCCGGAAACCTAAAAATGCAGCCTCCTGTATTGTAGCTACTCAACCGATCAGCTATCTGAAATGTTACTATTTTCTTATCTGGAGATTCACGCTATTGGTGCATTACCACCACCTACTGCGTAGAATGGCATGCATATGCCGCGCATGCGCTTTTTAAACAAGGTTAACTCAGTCATTCAGGGACTCCGTAAGCAACATTCGCTCATGTTGGCCGGTCCTGCTACAAGCCGGCAAAAAGTTTAAACTATGCTAGCTACAGTAACAGTGCGTGTGTGTCTGTATGTACATGCACACACATCTTAATGTTTTAGCCAATGATTTTGGATTGCAAATTCGCCTTGCTATCGCTCTTTACATGTGCACAAACAGTCACACCTCCTTTTCTGCTCACTACTCTTTTCCAATTGCCACATGGCAGTATTTTACATGTTGAGCTCTCTGCATTACCAAAGGGGACAGCCCATATGTCTCCCCAAAGCCTCTGAATAATTTAGCCCCAACAGCCATTCCTATAAAAACTTCATCTATATTAATGAGCAGCCTTCTAACATTTGGATTGGTGTATGAAGGTTCTGGTCAGACATGCATAGTACTCACTGTAACGTTTTGTTGTCTTTGTCTGTTCACGTTTCCTCGCATGTTAGACCTATTTTATACACTCCCTGCGTGTCCCAGGTAATCAAGTCTCATGTGTATCACAGGCCCCTCGTTGTTGATGTCCAATGGTCTGTCTTCCTGTCTTCTTGTGTATATAGCCCTATTGTGTTCCCCAGTTTTGTGTCATTTATTGTCAACTGTAAGTGTTTCCCGTGTTCCTATAATGTTTTTTGATTAAACAATATTGATGATTCCTGCCTGCCTGCGTGTCATGTGCTTGGGTCCTCACCCTGATCTTACATTTGAAACAGTAATTTTTGTCAGTACTCATCTAGAAAGAATGCTTTCATTGCACTTTCATTGGCTGTCACAGCTAATGTACCTGACATCAAGCCCTGCCCATCCAGGACTTTATGGCAGTTGTTTTGTGTTTGTCATTTAATGTGTTAAGTATGATTGAGATGCTATTCGGTGCAATTCAGAGATTCTGTATCCATGTACTGTAAAAAAAATGCTACTTTTAGAATGTAATTTTAATAATACTACTACTACTACTAATAATAATAATAATAATAATAATAATGATAATGGAGTTGCTGACTCACAGTAAGTATAACAATGTAATATTTTGCTTCCAGACAGGAGAATTATGAAGGACAGCATGTTGGTAAGGGCTTCCATACTGTAGCTTATAAAGATTTAATGCTATTTGTGTATATCTTCTAGATATACAAATTGCAGAAGTTAGGCAAAAGTGACATTTTATCTTGGTTATAAAAATGTAAATTTAGGAATCACACTCCTTAACAGCAAATCTCCTGCAGTGAGTAAAGTGACTTCTTTACAACAGCTTAACCACCAACACGCCTCCATGCTGCGATTACTGGGCCGCCAAGTGAGCTACAGTGCTTTCATACTGTTGCTGATGACCTTCATGAAAACATGACCTTTAGTCTATTGGACTGTATCGCACTGTGGGCCAAGGACAGACAGATGGACTGTTTTTTTGCCCTACACAGCATGAGCTCTCTCATTCAAGCTGTTTAAGAAAGTAAGCATGTCTAACATTTTGCCCACATGAACAGGAAGATAGTGTACATATATTTTGTCGTAATAATAGATTTGCCATTCATAAACAAATAAAAAGCTTTGAATAAGAATGTTATCTTAGAAATATTGATACATTTATCTCTAGACACTGCAGTACAGATCTCTGGTTACATCTCGTCTCATCTTGGAGCTACCATTCATCACTAGAGCAGTAATGCTCTATCACCAGCATTTGTTCTAGAGAAGAAGAAAAAAGCACTGTAGCTATGCTGTTGCAAATGTAGGTACCATATCAAATGTAGATAAGCAAAACATCTGATATATATGATCATTATATATATATATATATATCTATATATATCT